>WSTQ01000554.1:0-10874 GCA_019627725.1 Serendipita sp. 401 | reverse complement strand
TGTAGGAATGTCATTATCGGATGACGAAAGCAGATTATGGACGGTGGAGAATTCTGCTGACGAGTTAAACTACACAACGACCAGCGGGGTACTTGATATTCACAAAGTAAAGGACTTTAATGTTTCGCATGCGCTATTCTCATAGGATCTCTGTGACAGGATAATCCCTCTGAAGAGCTCAACGAGATTGATCTCAGTTCTATTGGTCACTTCTATGGCTATCCAAACTGCTTCACGGCTTGGGATATGACATCGGTCGTACCTGGAACAAGGCTTAATACTGGCGATCAATTTTCTATCGTGTCGAACATAACCGACTCGCAATGCCAGAACGAGACTTATAACAATCCTGCAAGACTCAGTATGCAAGCGCACTCTGCTCCGTTAGACATTCGATTCTATGATACCGATGGTGTCAATGAAACGGTTGCTATTAACAGGGACTGGGACGAAGATGCGTTTGTCAGTTTTCATGGAAGCTGGAATCGCGAGCCTCCTACTGGATATGGCATAGTTCGGTCCGTATTTGGGTAGTTGATCCAAGATTGCTCTGTTCATTGACAAGCACCTACAGCATCCCATGGTCGGGTAATGCGCCGAACTCAGGACGAGATTCCAAGGATGGATATAGCTTCATTCTTCAGGCCCCAGACTTGTCTGCCTGTCCGGATGGATGCTTCCGACCCGTAGGTTTGACATTTGATCCCAAGGGGAGACTATTTGGCAGCTCTGATTCGACAGGAGAGGTAAGTTTTTCTCATTCGGTTTCCCGTTTTCGATCTGAACAAGGCATCCCGCACAAGATATTCATCATCCAACATTCCAATGGCAATGAAAGCAATAACAGCGCCTCACGATTACTCCCTATGACATTGATGTGGACGTTGGCGATGATCTCTCTAGCCTACTTTGCGTGATACCTTTAACTGGATACAATCAATTTGAAACTCCATCGCAAGATATTTCGGTGTCTCCCGTTTTATAGGCATAAATACAGAATCAAGGTTGATTTTCTACGTAGCAGCTGCTGGTGGTCACCTTCTTCGGTGACTGGGATAATCCTACCAGCGGTTCATAGTGCGGAAGGTTGTACGGATGCTCGGGTATATACTGATAAATGATATATACAAACTCATCTCTCATCGTGCCCAAATTAATAGCTCGAGGCTGGACGACTGGTGTGGTGAACTTTCCATCTGTAGATGACAGGAACCAGGGACGCGACCAGAATTAACGTGACCCAGTATTGTCAGAGAGGTAATCACCTACGTGATTGCTGATATGCACCGTCAGCGAGGCAAACTGCGGATATCAGCTATTGAGCCCCTCACCCATTTGAAGACGCCACTTGCGTGGATCATAAGATAGCGTCCGTAACGACATGTTATTGGCTGAGCGGCCCAATCATCTGATCCAGCCTAATTGAGGTCTTGGAGAAGAGCCTGATGCCAAAGGGGTACCATAGCTCGACGCCATACGTGACTGAGTAATCACTTCTTGAGCTCTCTCTCATCTTCCTTTGGGATCTCTGAGGATCCTTGTGAGCACGAATAGCTAACCCTCCGTATTCAGAGCCTCCCCTAAGTAAGCCTTACGACTGTGGAGAGTTGGGTGGCTAGCTGAGGCTGTCGAGAGCATAAATATGCTGATATTATGTCCTTAACGTAGGATAGATCTAATTTGTGTGCCCAAAGCCATGAGCAATCGAGAGAAGAAGTCGACGAGACAGCCGCCGCGCAGGTTGACCATCTCCACCACCTCCAATCTCACCCAGGATTCGGTGGGGACGAGTAGACGGAGAAGCTCTACACTAAACACGACAAAATCAATCCCAAATAACGTGCATTCGCCCTTAGGACCAAGGTCCTCTACCGAGCTAGTCACCGGGTCCGGTCAATCATGGACGTTGAGCGACTCTCTTTTCGATCCAAGAAATCTTTCGACCACAGAAGGACTCGAATTGGCCTCCCAGGCATTGGTCAACATCCTATACTCTGCTAAGAAACATGATGAAACCACGGACGGAACGGATTCTCCGATGCAATCACAACATGGAGTTAGCAATACCATTAGTCGCTCCACCGGTCGTCCCAGTCATTTAGGATCTGTGTTGAATACAACAGTCGAGACACTTAAGAAATTTCAACCCTGGACCTTGCCCTTACTGCTATCATGTACGTATTATACACCACTACTGCAATATTAGTTCTGACCTATAACACTAGACAATGTCCAAATCAATCAAATCTTCAAAACGGCAATCTCTCAGTCGTTTCCCGCATCTTGCACAGAATATGTGTCCGCCCCGTTCTTTCTCAGTCTTTTACAATCACTCAGGAAGTTTTTCTGGAGCTTGGAGAAATCAGAGATGACTGGACCTTCTGAGTTCGACTCGGAATTCTCGACGATGCATCAGCAGTCCCAAGAAACGGAAAAAGCTTTAGCCTCCTTGACCCGGTTTGATGTCACCAATTCTCCCACATCTCCAGGCAGTCGATCTTCTAGGGCTACTCGATCTGCAAGGGCTTCTTCCTTTGGTGTTGGCTCTGATGATGTCAAGATCACAAAGAGACGGCAAACGAACAATACACGAAGTGGCATCGTACCTTCATCAACCACCGGAGACGATTCTCTTTATGGCCTTGGTATGAGATACCCCACGAGCTTGGAAGAAAAGGAGGAGTTAGAAGGCCGCCTCCTGAAAACTATGAGTGGTATTCTCACGGTAAGCTTGAAATATTTGTGAAATAGAATGATCTTCATTGTCTCCTTAGGCATACCTCGATCGATTACTATTGCCTAGAGTGCACGATGCGATCAAGGTGCACATCGCAATGCAGAATAGCTCTATCACTACGGAATATCGAGTTCCAGTAACTGTTCTCTCCGATGAGAGTGACCCGTCTCTCCAAGAGACCGTTCATTCCCTTGGGTTCACTCACCCAGTATCCAATGAATCTGTTTCCTCCCAGCTGCTCAATTCTCTCCCCATTATACAAGTCCTGGAAGACGATATCGAGGGCTTTGGCTCGTGGCGGATTACCTTATCGGGCAATGCGATGAAGGACCTGAGGAAGATTAGGAAAGATAGCAAATCCTTGTTTGAGATCGTGCTAAAGAAGCTGAAGTGCGTCGAAATGTCGGCCTGCTCCCGTTGCTAATAGCTACTTTCAAGGGAACTATCTCTAGGAGCGTTCTCAAGAGACAATCAGAAGCGACTGGAAGGCAAAGAAAAAGAAGTTCCCATATACGAGGCAAAGATGACGAGGGATACGCGGTTGATCTACTGCATCGACTGCGTTCCGGATACCACCGGTGAAGTATGTCTTCACATTGGTCCGAACGTTTCACTGAGCACTCGACTTATATAGCGGGTTACTCAAGGTACCTAGTTTTCTTGTCTCCTCTGAGCTTTCTAATCCCGCGCATCAGCCCTAAAAGTATTCGGAATCTATACCCACGCTCAACTTGACTCTCGTCTCTGGGCCGCCGTTTCGAGTCATTCTCCGCGTCGCGGTTCGGAGTATGTGAGACGGTAGGCTCTCTATGTTCTCTTAAGAAAACCCTTTAATCTTCTGTACAGGTGTAATTTTCGTCAACAATCACCGAAAGGTGGCATCTATGTCGACCCTTGCTCATGGCCTCCAGCTCCCGAAATCATTGATGAGAAATTAGAAGTAAATGTAGATGAGGATATGATACTCGAGGTAAGATTGCCTTTTGACCTTTGTCCCACTGAACGATCTTATGTATATTCCAAGCTTCATACCGTCTTCACGTGAGCCGCTAGGGAACCGTTATTGTAACAAGCTGAGCGGGATTCAGTCACCAGAAGTTTATTCTTCTTACTCAGGACATCCTTGAAAGTGCGTATCAGACATCTTCCGTTGGCTGATGACCCAATCCTTTGTCAGGTATCGTCTCAGATAAGGAGTCTGCACATCCATTTACCGTCTCGTTAGTTCTGTTCTACTTCATTGTTGGTCTCTCTTCTAACAGCTACGCTAAAGCCCACATGAACGTGAGGTTATCTATTATCCGTCCTCTTGCTTTGTTATCGGTCGCAGTGGCACTGGGTATGTTATTCTCTTTGCACGCCAGCATTGGTCTCTTGAATGAATGAATCCTCAAGGAAAACAACCACGATGCTATTCAAGATGCTAGCGAGAGAACGCACCAGTCATAAAATGAAATCCGGTAAAATCCGTCAAGTATTCATTACGCAGTCGAGAGTTCTTGCAGAGAAAGTGGAAGAGTATTTCCATGAGATGCTGCAATCGTATGCTGAGGATCTTAGATCCGCCGAAGAAGTTGAGTGGTATAGCATGAGGAAAAAGGAGGCGGAGAAGACCTTGTTCGACTATGATGAGGACTATGAAGGGTCAAGAGCTTTGCCCAAGCGGCTCAGTGAACTCGAAGATCGACACTTCCCGTTGTTCCTGACATTTGATAAGGTAATATCTCGCATCTGTCATGTAGCGCTCACTGATCTACCGGATGCTCTTCAGCTTTGCGGGCTCTTAGAAGGAGATTTGGGGGCTCGTATTACCGATCCTGAGGACGTTTTCGACGACCGGAACCTCTCTCATCAACGGCCTTGGAAAGCCTCTAACGGCGTAACCGAGCCATTTGATGAGGAAGAAACAATGGCAATATCGCGGGAGTCACGAAGGAGGATCTTGTTCGAGGATTTCTTGTCGAAGTATTGGCCACGGTTCTCTCAGTCCGGGGCAAAGTTGTTTGGTACGTGGAATCCAGAAATTGGGGGCTTTATGTACTCACAGAATGTATCTATCAGATCCGTCTTTGATCTGGAATGAATTTCAAGGCGTCATCTGTGGATCGGAACTATCCCTTCAATTCCCTAATGGTGTTCTGAGTCGAGAGACTTATGAGTCTACTGCTGTCAGTTTCCGAAAGCAATCGAATTTCGCCGACCGCAGATCACATGTGTATGATCTATTCGAATACTACAAAAAGTTAAAGGCGTTACGAAACGAATATGACGGAGCCGATAGGTTGATCGTCCAGATGATTGCCCCGATTGCCCATCTCATCTTTGTTTGTAGGACACATTCACTACTTCGAATGGTTCAAGACTCACATTTCGCCATGGGGTTCGATTATATGTTTGTGCTCCTTCTATTGATTAGTATCCCCCAACTCATTTCTCATAGATACGTTGATGAAGTACAAGATAATTTGATGATAGATGCGCAACGTACATATCCCCTTTATTGAACTTGGATCCTACTGATTCCCTGCAAGTTCTCCGAGGCCTATGCAAAAATCCCCACGGTCTTTTTTGGGCTGGGGATACCGCCCAGCAAATTATGTCAACAGCTTTCCGGTTCTCCGACCTGACGTCCTTTCTCTATAGGATTGAGGTATGCATCGTTAATCACAGCAGATCTGTATATCTAACCTGTTCAGGAAAACGATCCACTGGTAATCTCAGGAAGAAGGAGACCAGTCCACCCTCGAGAGTTTGTTCTTGCCGTAAACTATCGATCTCACGGAGGAATCACCGATTGTGCTCATTCTGTTGTTCATTTAATGACGGCACTTTGGCCAGATTCAGTGGACACTCTGCCTCGCGAACAAGGTTTTGTAGACGGTCCTAAACCTGTCTTCTTTTCTGGACGGAACGATGACTCAGATTGCTATGAGCCATTCTTACTCGGTAGAGTGTGAGGACATCTCGTTACATTGTCATTCCTTGGTACTGATTCTCGCAAAAGCTCCACAAAAATCGAATTCGGTGCAGAGCAATGTAAGAAAGACGATCCTCAATCTATGTCATTCTAACACTGTTAGGCATCTTGGTGAGAAATAAGCAGGCCAAAGAACGTCTTCGCCGTCATATTGGGATTGATGGTGTCATCATGTAAGATCTCATTTTGGCATGGAATCGTATCTGAAACCACGGATATGTACCAATTAGGACGATATACGAGAGCAAGGGCCTAGAGTTCAACGACGTGATGCTGTATAACTTCTTCCAAGACTCTACAGTCAAATCGGAGTGGCGCGTCGTGCTCAATGCCATTGACGAAGAGAAGCGAATTGGTGTATCACTCCCCACATTTGATCCAATTCGTCATCTTGGTGTTTGTTCTGAGCTCAAGTTTCTCTATGTTGGACTAACCAGGGCTCGAAATCGCCTGTGGATTTGGGACAGCTCTCTCGAATCCGAATCAATGAAGGCACGTATCACATGTATCCCTACCATTTTTCTAATGTTGTGGGTAGTCTCTATGGGAATCAAAGAATCTGATAGAGGTGAAGCGGCCCAACGATTCGACGATGCCCCAGCTTGCAGGTAGCTACCTTGGATACCTTTCTTTTAACCTATTGATGCTCGACAGTTCAGTCTTCCCCAGAAGAATGGGAAAAAATGGGATTGATCCTGTTCTCTCGTGGCAAATTTGAGCAAGCGGCAGTATGTTTTCAACGAGCACAGAAGGATCACCTCCGAGATATCTCTGAGGCTTATCATGCGCTTGACCAAGCGAAGCTAGTTCCAGTTGAAACTCAGGCTAGCACAGGGCAATTTTCAAAAGCTGCAAAGCTATTCGAAAGATGCGCTAAACTATATGATTCCCATAGCCGGGAGGCCTGGTCGAAAGCTGCAGAGTGCTTTATTGCTGCTGGGAAATATCGTTCTGCATCAAACGCGTTCTGTTCCGCTGGGGATCTTACACAAGGGGCAACATATGCCATGAAGAACGGTCATTTTGACCGTACTGTGGAAATCCTTGGAAATACTGGTGTAGACAGGGCCGTGAAGCAGCGTCTGACTAAAGCTTGTCAGATAGCTTTCCTTCAAAGTGGCGAATTTGGGTAATTACGTCCCTGTTCCCCTCTTACACTCATCTCAAATCAACGTGTAGAAAAGCCCGACGAATATCAGATTCCGACGAGAAGCTCCTCGAATTGTGCAGGCTTTTCTGTCTTGACATAGTCCAAGCACTTGTCTATTTCAAGAAATACGAGGAAGCCGGTGATAGCGAAAGCATCAATGGAAAACCCCTGTTGGCAGTGCAACTATACGAACAAGCATCAACTATCTCTGCCGCTCGGAAGGCGGAAGACCTCCTTGTAAGGGAGATGTGGCGGAGTTTGCCGGCAGGAGTCGACGTGAACGGGCACAGCTCTGCGACTGTGAAAAATTTAATTAGTTTATTTAAGAAACTAGGCCCACAGTCGACAATGAACATACATGAAGTTAGTCCTATTTCTAATTATTGACAGATCTAACTGTTTGACAGGTTTTGATGTTCGAGTATATATTGGCCGGAAACTGGACTGATCTTCTGGGGCTGGTGGCGACTTTCTCGAGATTTAAGAACCACGTCGCAGTAATCCGGTGCTATCTTGTCTACTTCCAACTAGGGAGATGGCAGGACTGCTCCCCTGAACAATCTCACTCCCTATTAGACCAATTGCAATGCCTCCGATCCCATCTGGCCACTATGCTCGCCCTGACAGATTATGGGCTGCTTCACTCCAACGATACTCAAAAGCTCTTAGGCTTTGCGATTCATACAAGAGCTTTAAACTATGAAGTTCTTCCGTTCCCCACCTCGCGCATGGGCCCTGATTCCCGCCGACCTCCAGTACTTGGTGACAAGGGAAGAAGAGAACGCATTCTTTCCTTCCACGATGCAATCACTAGGGCGCGTACTCTTCTCTCTTCCTTCCTCACAGATGCCCTCCTTCGAACTTCTGAGATAGTGGCTGGATCCAATATTTTCCGAAAACCGTGCATAAAGCATCTTTCCGCTCGGTGTCATACGACTGATTGTCAATGGCCGCACTTTGAGCCAGAAAATGCACCTATGATACTAGCCCAACGCCTCGGTCTATGCATGCATCAAGTCACAGTGATCAATCAAGTTGATTCTCTGCTTGAGAGGCGTGATAGGAGACTTCGTCTGTGCGTTCAACTGAGGCCTTGCTTGAGTCCTCAGCTATATTGTTGACATATGATTACAGTACATGGATGTCGAAGTTGTTCAACGTCGTTCATCCTCAGTCATTGACAGTCGCACAGTTCTCAGATATGTCCTCTCTCGACCCAAGTTATACTCTTGATCGAGGGTTATCGATATTACGAGATTGGATGCAGGCCGAATTTTACGACCTAGATCCCATGAACGCATGTTGGAACATGAAGCTATTTCTACTGGCAACAAGTACGTTTGATTAGCGTGACTACTGCTTGTCTGATACCCTTTTCAGTATTTGATCACTATGCCCCCCCAAACTACATCCTTCGTGTCCAGATAGAGCTCGAGGACATTGATAAGGAGAAAGGATGCCGGAAAGATCCGAAAACAGGCGAACGCCATCCCCTATTTCTCGATCTTTTCAACAGTCTCTTCGCCCATGAATCCGGCGCTGTTGAAGAAGGAATCGCATACCTCCAGTACGTTTGATATTTCCCTAGTGTGTACACGAATAATCCATTCCCAGACATACCTTAACCACAAACATGGAGACTGATGCTCATATGCTCATTTGTGTCCTGGAGATTACGACGGCATGTTTACTTGCAGGGATCCGTCCTGAACTATGCGGATTAATACTCCCCAAATCATGGCTGTTTACTCTTGGACAACGCCGCAGCTATCCGGAAGCTGATATTTGGGCGTTTGTCTCTCACCTTATTAAACCCCTTATGGGTTTCGTTCAAAACATACGCCGTGGTTGTTGTCAGTTGCTCATTCGGTGATATTCACGATGGCTGATACTACCCGTGGTAGCACACTTAATCCTAAACGGGTGGCCCATTTCGGAGGGTACCAGTGACCAACGAACCTCCCTAATCGAAAGAGTGTAAGTGTCTTTTGAAATCCTCAGTCTTCACTCATATCCTCCTAGCTTTCGTTGTTTGATTTTGGGTTCGTGACCAGATATTGGTCTAGAGATCGTGCTCATTCTTTCCGCAGCTGGTACCAATGCTTCTAATGAAGCGATTCAGAGGCTGATAGGGAGGAATATTATGACATTGAGCTATGAGAGCTGTCCAGCTGATATTTCTCGTCTCAATAGGTAAGGAGCCGCGTTCAGTCAGATCTAATCCTGAAACTCTCCAACTCAGGTATTTCGATGCAGAAGATTGGGACGACCTTTTCAATATTATGGTTCATTCGTCATCTGCTCCAGGCTCGGATCGACTCCTTCAGTTGACTGACACTGAAAAACCTGTCAAGTACCTCATGGGCGTCAAACAAGTGACTCTCGATGATGCATTCTCCATTTCGTTTCAGAATAGCATCAAGACTATCAGCGGAACAACTTCCAATCAACGGACCAGTACCAAGGGACATGATACTGAGCCACTCACCCCACTCCTCGATATATCGCACCTTTCTAGGCCGTTCACCTATCGCGAGCACATTGCTGCTCGAATAATTCAGCGTTTTTATCGCGAGTACAGACGTAAAAGATCGGAAGAAAAGATGACCCCGTGGAAGCGATGGTCTTCCGAGTATGCCGCATCGCTGGGAGAGAACAAGAGGTGGTATTCGGCCCTGATTGATGGACTACCTCATCTAATGATATGCCTTGAGGCCTATATGGAGCAACTAGCCCACCGAAAAGCGAAGGTCGCCGAAAGTGCCAAAACAGGAAAACTGGAACGTTATGCTGCTTTGCAACATCTTGAGAGCGTAAGGTACGTATGGTGAGGCTATGGATATTCTCCTCTGAATCCTATGTAGTGAGGAACAGGTGATCGCGGCCGAAGTCTTTGAAGACCTCAAGCCGTCTTCCTTTGCCATCAATTGCGGGGATATCGTCCCTAGACTGAAGGACAAATACATCTGCAAAGTGCTTCCTGGTTTGAAAAGCGTTTGCGTAGAACGTCCCTCCTTGCAAGTTCATCTGAACCGTGTCCTCTGGGACATCCTTCAGGAAAGAAACCCGATCCGCAAGCCTCCCAAGCCTACCCTCAATACGTCCGATATCCTATAACCGATGCCAACCCCCCTAACTTCCTAGTCGGTAGACGATTGTTAGTATCGATAACCGTTTGGTCATGGAGACAGAACCCGAACGCACTCAACCGCTTGTATATTAATGTTCAATGCTACACCAGTTTCGTCTTCAAGTTATGAGCGAGCAGCTAATCAAAGGTGAACTCGGGGAAAGGTGTAATACTGAACAGTCTGAATGTTTGAATTCAAATCCGACTAGACTACAACGTCAGTCTGATCTTCGAAAGATTCTCGACTAGGAGTAACTACAATGGGCGGATCACGGAGCCTGACGGGTGGTCACCCTGTGGCGCCGTGTCCACGAGCACGAACATGCCAACAATTTGGACTCCACCTTGACTTTGTTGTCCCGTTAACGCTCTCATTGCTGTAATACCTCTAAATAACCGATCTTGGTGGTGGACAAGGCTGGTATGTCTCACTGTTGACGGAACGACCAGCCTCCATTCCAACCACTCGGAGTTTGAAGAGTGACGCTAATATCATCTCTCTTCAATTTAAAACACATGTAGATCGCTCTTGGCCATGAGTTACAAAGAAAAGAGAACTTCCAACCGCGGTCTCCGGAAGTTGTCGATCAAGCCAACTCTGGAAGATAACTACGAAGCGAGTGCATATAGTGGTAGAGGTCATCATTCAGCAAAATCGTATAGCTCAAACGCAAGCGAGCTCTTTTCACCCAAAGAGCCAACGCCCATTACAACAGTTGTATCCCCGAGCGTTACTTTATGGACTGTCGATGAGACTATGTTCCAGCCTAGTAGTCTCTCCACACCAGAAGGAATCGAAGTTACCTCCCAGCTGCTGCTCGACATGCTCCGCGGTGCTCAAAGGCGAGCAATCACCGGCAGCCACAAAGCAGCATTCGCC
>WSTQ01000553.1:0-10899 GCA_019627725.1 Serendipita sp. 401 | reverse complement strand
GTCGTCTCGGGCGTTTTTTCGCCAGCCAAACAGGTGAGTGAGGCCTGAGCATGCCGCCTACTTTCAAAAACATCACTCACAGCTACCAACACATGTTCTGGTGTCACCACGGTGGGAAGGCTTTCTGGTATTTGGTTTTCTCACATCGGTGGTCAGGGACTTCGCCAGGGTCCGGGATGCACGGAGCAAAGTGACTGTGGTCAGCCCTCTGGTTGACGACAACACTCACGAGAAGCTATGTGAACCAGAATAGAGTGTTTGAAATCTGTATGGACTGGGTCCGTTGATCCCGCAGTCCATCCCCAATTTCGACCCTGTTCTTTCCCAGGCGCCGTGGCTCTGCCTTGAGAACCATTAAGATGGCGTACAAAGCTCCCACACAGATCATCGAAGTTTATTCACATAAGACTCAACAGTCATAGCTCTATGCTGGCAAATCCAGCCGTTTCGAATCTCCGGACACAGAGACGGCATTTGGCTACCGCTCAAATGAACACCGCAAGCTATTCAGAGCATGCAAATAGCAATTCAATGCGATTTAAAACCTGTGAGGTGCTCTATGATATTCACTCGAGAATCGGGCATTCTTCACCGTACCGGACACTCTCTCGCTGGTTACTACACAGCGGTACAAGCGATTTTTATCTCACAGCGCTATCAAGAGAGGTATAACATCGCCCTAAAATTGTCTTTCAAATCAGAATGGAGACATCCCCGCCTCTCTCGGCGGTTGACACATACCCAACACAGGAACCGACTAAAATGGAGCATCTGTTCCCTCTCTGCGCTCAAGAAATGATATAAAAGCGGAACAAATCTCATCCCATCTTTCTTCAGACTGGTTCTCTTCTTTCTTCTTCCATCTTCTTTCCAAAAGCTAGTCTTTGGGTTTTATTTCTTCATCTAAGCCTTCTTTCTTCATTCCTCCTCTTTGCTTTACCTTCTTCGCTTTGATCATCCTCCTTTTCATCTTCCTAAATCTCACTTTAAACTTCACTTAACCATGCGCTTCTCTTTTGTCGCCGCCATGCTCGCCATCGCCACATTCAATACGGCTATGGCAGCACCCATCAACGCCAGAGACAACTCTGAAGTCATTCGGTACTATACCTTCCATTCTTGAGATTGGAACCCAAATACTCACCCAGATATTCCACAGAACGGAAGAACACCAAGTCGCAAAAGTAACCACCTCAACGGCGCTAGAGCCAGCGAGCCACGGCAGTCATGAAACTCAGACCCACGAAGATCGTCCCCAGATCGTCCGTCGCGTTCTGACAGCCGCACAACATAGAGATGAAGCTGCGGCTCACAACAGGCAGGCGTCTATACACACCGCGAATGCACAGGACAACCGCGCACGTGTCGCTGAAAATACGCCAGGAAGCAAGATGTGGAACCACTACGAGAATCTGGCCAGAACCAGCACTCATCTCGCTAATTATCACACACACACTGCCAACGCCCACACCTCCGAGGCGTTGGCACTCGAGCAGCCTCACAATGCCCAAGCACACTTGGACAATGCGGCTCAATCTCGCCAATCTGCTGCTAATAGTCTTGCAAATGCCCACAGTTTGACGGGACAACAGTAAATAGACAGAG
Source organism: Serendipita sp. 401 (assembly GCA_019627725.1). Taxonomy (NCBI): domain Eukaryota; kingdom Fungi; phylum Basidiomycota; class Agaricomycetes; order Sebacinales; family Serendipitaceae; genus Serendipita; species Serendipita sp. 401. The sequence goes on along the minus strand of WSTQ01000553.1, from coordinate 9,294 downwards.
AACAGGGAGGCCAGAACGGTCCGCCCCGAGAACAAGCCGCGAGTATTTATCAATGTATTTAATAACTGTTATCTATGGGGAACGATTATAGTCGAATTGGAATCGCATCATTTCTCTACACAATGGGCCATTTGGGACTTAGTGGAGCCCAAATCCACCTTCTGCACCTGGTGAAGATGCCGACTGGATGACGCGGAACGGTCGAGTTCGAAATATCGATCTCGTCTATGCTCACATTATCATCGATTACAGGGAATAATAATCGTCATTTCTCGTTCTCTGCCATGCTTTCGTCCATAGTCATGCTGGAGACTGTATGGGTTCTATGGCAAGCTCGACATTCAATGATCAGTCACTAGATATATATGCTTATATAGCATAGCTCGAGAGAACAACTGCTAAGGATATAATATCTTGTTTACCGGTGTGTAGCGAGGTATAATTGCATTGCTTCTTCCCGACCACTCCAATGGTTCGCCTCAAAAAAAAGCTGAAACAGGACTATGTCGATGGGTCCTCCATTGATACGCGAAATGTATGTTTCCTACTGTCTTAGAATCAAGGGACTTCCTTCTTTTAAGGCAGCGTTAACGAAGCAAAGGCCCGAATAGATGGGAATGGCAATGGAATGGAATCATCTGAGGGAGAAGGAGAGGAAGAAGATCAATTTTCACAGAATAGTCATGGTACGTTATTTGCCTTATGGAAGAAGGGTGTTTTTTCCTCAAGAGAATCCCCGAATGATGTGCAGAAAGCTCTTCCGACGTCGGGGACCTCGATAATATCGAAGAGGAGAGTCAAAAAGAGACGCAGAACGATACGAAAGCGCCATTTCAGCCCCCGAAACAGTTACCGACGGCACAGGAGCTAAAGGCCATCTTTGAAGCCAGCGAACTTTATAAATCAAATGCGTTCAAGCTTCAAGTATGGATGTCTATTTAATATTTTGCTCAAGACTAAACCCGTTTCTAGATGGAGAACCTCCTCCCTTCGATCGCACCGAAGACGTCGAAAACCTTGAGGGGCCCGCTAGACGCATTCCTTTTGAGGCTTCACGATCAACTCCTTCATTCGACCAAAAAGTCTGTGGTACCGAAAGCGGCGCAACACCCTCTCGAGGTAGCGGAAGCACTTGGTTCACATGGTATCAGAACTCCCTTCCCTACTCCTCCGCCGACTAAGGACGCTAAGTGGACATTCAAGTATGAGCCACCTACAAGCATGACCCTAATAGGCAGTTGGGCGAATAACACGAGCGTAAAGCACAAAGACGACATCCCGTTTAGTGTTGACTTGGCGGTGGGAGTTCCCCAAGTAAGTATATAAAGACATTCTGTACCTTTGTCCCAACATTTATTGCACAGGACCTGTTACAAGAAAGGGACTATCTCAACGATCGGTATTTCCACAAAAGGGCGCTCTATTTAGCATGCATCGCATCAATTCTATCTCCCTTGCTTAAAGTCAAGATGTGGTATGACTCACCAATGAACGATCCGAGACAGACAATTCTCGTGATCTCGCCTCCAGACGGTTAGTGGTCCGGAATCCACTCCTTCCTGACGCGGCGCTGAGCATGTGCAGATACACTACCCAACAGGTCAAAATTGAATGTTGTCGTGCGAATAGTTCCTTCTCTCCCGTCGGACTCGCCGATCCCCTTGTCACGCTCTAGCCCTTCAAGCTCCAACCTGCGCCTTGCAACTCAACTCGATTCACAAAGTTCTACGATTTCCAAGGCGACCCCTCACTACAACAATCTACTCGCCAAGTCGATGACACCTACTTCTGACTTGCTTGCTCTACACAATTTCAGCTCGACAATACCAAACTTCATACCTGCCGTCCAGCTGCTACGAGTGTGGGCTAATCAACGTGGTTTTGGAAGGGGACAACGGTCCTGCGTCCGCGGCTTTGAGTTGCTAGGAATGTGGTGGGGATATGTAATTGCCATGTTAGCCGAGGGAGATTTCCACCCCCCTTCCACAGGTAATAGCTCTGCCCCGTTGAAGCGAAAGCCAAAAAGCAAAAGAAGAGCACTTGGAAAGGGTCTGAGCTCGTATCAGCTCTTTCGTGGTGCCCTAGATTTCTTAGGTCAGTGACACTCAGTTTGATAGGACCAATAGCCTGATCTACACTCTTATGTAGCGCATCACGACTTCCGTGACGAACCGATCTTCATGAAAGGGGTGCATGAAAGCCACAAGGTAGCGAGTTTCCACATTTCTTTCCCATCTCACTAAGGATGATTTTTAGTTTGACCCAGAGCTATGGATCTCCACTAGGACACCCGTCTTCTTGGACCCTTCGCTGACAGTGAATCTCTTGGAATCTATACCGTATGGTTCATTAGACCTCGTAAGAGTGTTCCTTCATGGCCAATTTTATTATCTGACGGGATCATTGTGCTCGTTCTAGTTACGGATAGAGGCTGGTCTAACGCTCCAAAGCTTAGAAACAGCTTCAACTGACACTTTTACATCGACCTTTCTTCGGGACCTTCGTACATCGCAAGCGAGATTTGATGTAGTGTTACGGTCAGTTCCCAATCATCAGTACATTATATGAGTTATTAATCTGCAATAGGGTCAACCTCACTGGTGCAAAGGCTCGAAGAGAAGACGCCTTTGACGTCTTGGACACTGGATCTGCCCTGAACACAATCCTGAAATCCATCGATCATACTCTACACAGAGCGCTCGGAAACCGTGCCGTAGCCATCGCACTACTCCATCAATCCTCCAGCCTTCGACCGCTTTCGTCTCCGGTACCGACTCTGATTCATTCAGTGGAGCTTGGCTTGGTTCTCAACCCTGAACAAGCATTTCGCCTTATTGACCGTGGGCCTGCGGTGGATGCTGACGCTGCGAGTGTAGCGGACTTTCGCGACTTTTGGGGTGAGAAAGCGGAATTGAGGAGATTTACAGATGGTGCGATTGTGGAATGTGTCGCTTGGGAGGTTGAGTCACCCCATGAACGCATCTATATCCCCTCCCGAATCGTTCGACATGTACTCGCACGCCATTTCAGCATTCAGACCGTCACTGAAGTGCAACCGTCTTACGATACATTCGTTCTTCCTCATCCCTCTGCGCCGAGCAAACGGTTCTCTATTGAAAAAGGAGGTGGATATAAGTCCGCGATGCAAGCCTTTGATGGGCTTGTCAAGCGAATCAAAGGCATGGAGCTCCCGCTCTCGCTGGTGGCTTGCCTCCCATGTGCAGAGGAATTACGATATACAAGCGTCCTTGCGCCTTCGCCGATACCCGTATCTCGTTTGGCGTCCACCCCCGAGTGTGCAAGATATACGGCAACTTATGACGCCATTCTTCAATTTGAGAAATCCGCACGATGGCCAGATGATCTTGGAGCGATTCAGAAGGTGAAGCTCGCCTGGTTCGAGACAGTGGCCCAGAACATCCTCGCTGGAAATGATGGCTCAAAGGCATCCATCGCCCTTGATAGCTTCGCTTCACCTATAGAAGATGGTGCTTCTCTCGAAGTGGCCCTGCCATCTGGCTTCGCGTTCCGACTTCGTATCTATCACGACCGAGAGAGGACACTTCTTGAACGCCTGATAGAAGACAAAACATTACCACCATTCCAAAAAGCTGAAGCTGAGAGAGCTTTGTCAATTCATTTGCAACGCTTCATTCACGGCCCAGCACATCATTCCTCTATTTCGAATATTCATCATCGACATATCGGATTTTCCGCCGCTGTACGCTTGATCAAACGATGGTTCTCAAGTCACCTTCTGTCCAATTTTGTCTCGTCAGAACTCATAGAGCTCATTTCCGCCTATATATTTCTCCGCCCAGACCCACAAGTAAAACCAAATACAGGGTCAGCAGGTTTCGCTCGTACCATGGCCTTTCTTGCAGATTGGGACTGGAGAAGGGAACCGTTACTGATTCCGCTACATTCGATGGCCGGAGTCGATGCATCGGTTCATGTTCAGTTCCCGACCGGAAAGATCGAAGGAGTGAATACGGCATTCAAAGAGCGAAGAGCGATCGATCCAGGAATGAGTTCTGGGGCATGGCATATCGCCACTGAAGAGGAACCCACGGGTGTTTTCTGGTGTATCGACGGGAGGGGACCAACGCCTATGATTGCGGATCGTATCAAAACCCTCGCAAAGGCGAGCTGGACTCATATCAGTAGCGAGATGGAACCAGGCGCTCTAAGCGTCAAGGTATGTCGTGCTCTACTGTGCTCCAACGGCGAAAAAAAAAAAACAAATAATCCTGTGTATAGGCTCTGTTCAATCATCCTTTGACAGACTACGATTTCATCATTCATTTGCATCCTAACGTTCTCCCTCGTTATTCGCAAAATCCGTTTGCGGACGACTCTGTTTGGAGCGGGAAAACGAAGCCCATCAATCTACAGATAGCCACAACTGGCGAGGAGGAAATTCTGCTCGACTATGATCCGGCTCGCGAATTCGTAAATGACCTGCAGGTAACCTCGCCGGTTTTAATTCAAATAGCGCAGGTACTGACCTCCAAAAATAGCGAATATACGGAGACACGGTGCTCTTTTTCTACGATAAGATGGGAGGAACCGTTATTGCTGGGTCGTGGAACCCTCTCGTCCGTCAACCCAAAGCATTTAGAGCCCTCTTGGGATACTCGAGTCGTGCAGATGGACAAAAGGTTCGGATTGAAAAGGCTATTGTCTAATATAGGAAGATACTCATATATTTTTTTGTAGAAGGGACAAGTCTCTTTGAATGTGGACGCCATTCTCGGGGAGATCGCTAGAATGGGACAAGGTCTTATCAAAGAAATTGTGAAGCAGTCGTCGTAGAAGTGGTGATCTATGGATTTTCTTGACAGGTAATGTACAAAAATAAACGAAAATTATATCGTGTATTTATCGTCGGTTTCTCTTTTCAGGCTCTGCCATAGCACCACATGTGCTAGGCACAGACGGAGTGGGATCAGGCTTCAAACCCGATAGGCGAGTGATAGTAGAAGCCAAAGTATCGTATATAGAGCTATGGGGAGCAGGATGGATAGACTCTACAACGTGCCTATAGATCAACCCTGTGAGGGGTGAAATATGATACGTCGAAGTACTGCAAGTCGGTTTATGAGTAAGAGCACGCCGCGAATATAAGAAAAATCAACTCACACGTCCCATTCGACACGTGTACTGCCCATTCTGCTCTTCCCGAGCACAGCTGTACCGATCGTAAATTTGCGGTCTCTCCTGGCACCTTTCACGTCATGCATCCGTCTGAGCTCTACAGAGAGGTCCGTATAAAACATGTTCAACGTGTGTCGGACAAACATGCTGGAGGCATGATATAGAGGTAAACCTTCGATGTGCAATGTTGGTGGGAACGGAGGCAAACGTGCAGGCGGAGTATATAAGAGCTGAATACGTGGAGAATAGATTGAACCTGCACTTTCATCTTCGGTGCTATTCTCTACGAGGCCAACTTTGAAGAAATCCGGCAATGTTTCGCGCAGGAGCGCAATAGCTCGACCTGAGAAACCGAGTCAATAACCAAAGAAAAAGAAACAAGAGTTGGGGAGAAATTTTGTCTATCCTGACCTGATCTGATTTCCCATTCGGTGTCTGATACCTCTTCTGGACCGTCTGTCTGTTCTTTCGACGGTGGCCCTGACGCACTGTTATGTCCTCTTCGACATAGAGCCCCTCGAAGCCGTCCTTGTCCGTTTAAATGAATAAACCCTCTTCGGAGGGTAAAAGCGGTGAACGTCGGAGCGGTCGGTGGCTTCAACATTCTCATTCAAGACATGGTCGGGAGCAGGTTGGCGGGACGCGTACCTTTGCCACTTTCGATCTTCGACCCCAATAATGGTGAGCAATCCGACTCTCCATTCCCATGCTTGACTCTACTAAACGGGTTATTCTAGGAAGTTGAACCTCTTCAAGATGGCGTTCCGAATCGGTATGCGTTTGAATCCGACGATTCGGAAGACGATATTGGTCGGAACGCGTACCCAGGTGTTCCGGACAAAACCAGGCGTACAAGACAGGTTTATGATGTTGACGTCGTTTGGAACATGGATGAGAGCACTCTAGGAGGGAAAAATATGTATGTGGCTATAGGCCAGGCAGGGCTTGCGTGGGCCTCTGGTGTTCAGCTTGGGGCACCCACCGCCGAGATTCAACTGAAAGATACTAAAGTGAGTTGCACTCGAACGCACATGCAATGACGTTTAGGAGCTGATATACAGGTGGCGAGCGTGCATTTCATCGAGCAGGACGGAGTCCTTGTCTTGGTACTGAAATATGAACTCCCTATCTCGGCCATGAATGTCTTTGCTTCAAAGGTGTTATCTACATTCAATCCTTCGAGGTTCGGATGGTTCTATTGCTCATATATCCGCCGCTTACTTACGTATATACAGAGTGACAATAGTCGATGGATATTCCAGTCCAGCCTACATTAGGTCGAGTCGTAAATCCGACCTCGATCATCCCATTCGCTACCTCCAAACGGCTTGTGCAGAGAACAAAATCACATCGAAAGGCGTCAAACTTTTTCGTCCTCCCAACCTCCTTCTGTCGACATCTGCCGCGTTTTTAGGTATACTGGAACAAGGCCAAAGGATTCCTGGCCTCCTACTCTTGCTTCCTTTCCCCCAAATTGAGCGACCTCCCCCTCGGACAATCGAACCGATACGTACAAGCGTCGGTTGGCCGGAGAAGCAAGTTGTAGAGATGAACGACACATTTTCGCCCTCTCTAAACTGGAGTGCTGATCTCGCAAAGGATTCGGGCAGACTCGCCGTGTCCAATGTGCAGAAGCAGAAGAAGTCTGATTCTGCGGATATGAGCATGTACATATGAAGGTTTGAAAGCAAACAAGTCCATGTTTGAAAGTAGCTGAAAGGGGACTGCACTGCTGTTCATGATTAAGAGGTGACGAGCGGGTGGTCAGTAGGTACCCAGTTAGCGGCAACGTCGTTCCTTCAGTAATGGAAAGAAGAAGAGGACCGGGAGTGAGGCTGGGTATCTCTTCGGTCCAAATTGTCATTGCGTCTGACTGACAATGACCTTGTCAGTGCAGATGAAAGTGAAAGTATTGATGATCGTGCATTTTGGGCAATATTGAGGCTGGTAATTCTTTGTCCAAATCTTTGCTATGTAAATTCACGCTAAATTCACTGGCTTCACGCTAAATTCACTGACTTCACGCCGCTCATGGGGTTCACTGTGAATCGGCCTCTAGTTTTGTAAGCTTTTGAGGCTGGGATTTTCTTCCCCGAAAATTTCTGGTTTTCACTGGTTTTCACCCGTTTTCACTACTTTCACTACTTTCACTGTCTTCACTATGAATGCTACCAGTTTCGAGGCTGGAGTTTCTTCTGCAAACTTTCACTAATATTCACGGATTTCACTGGGTGTCATGGATTTCACTGACTTCACTATCTTCATGGCGGAATCGGCTAGGTCGGGGAATACCGTCAGGCTCGTGGCCCTCACCATCTGAAGAGCCCGGAGGTATAAAAACATCGAAAAATATGTTTATACGTATTAATTTGTCGTAATATATCGAGCCTTTTGTCGCATTACGATGACTCATTTGGCCTTGGGCTCTGCCTTTACTGGGAAATGCTGGAGACGTCTTCCCCGCTTTCCCGGTCGTGCAAGTTGATCGAGTTTCGAGCAAAATTGAGGCTGGGAAATCTCTCCTCGTTTCTGAAAACCAGTGACGACAATAGTGACGACGGCAATGATGATAATGATGACGGTAACAGTGACAGTGACAGTGAGAATGGGCGCAAAACTTGCATTATCCAGATCTGGAGGCTGTGATTTTCTCGTGATAAAGGGATTGCCGATACAGTGAATAGAGAATGAATTGTCAAATCGAACACGCCAAAGTGAATGCAAGAGGGCGGTACTAAAGGTCATAATAAGAGGCACTGGGATGGTTGTAATACAACATAGACAGAGACGGACAGTGAACGCGATTGTGTTGTCATTTTACTTCTTCGAATGGCCCTTGTTCGACTTTTTGCCTCCAAACGATTTTCCCTCGAAACCAGGACGAGCCTTTCCGCTCTTCTTTCCTTTCTCCTTCTTCCGATCGTTTCTCATCGCGATATTGTCTGTCCGCTTCTTTTGTTTCGCAGCCATTGATGCAGCCACGGTTCGTTTTCGTTCGTCCCTAAGAAGAGAGTTACGAGGATGAATATACACACGGAAAACCAGACATACCAATCCTTTTTACTCTTGGTCTTCTCGTGCTCTTGTCGCTTGACGGCCTTCTTCAGACGAGCAGGATCGTCCTTGACTTTGATACCGTCCATTCGTGCCTCTGCTTTCGCCCACTTATCATTTTCCTCGATGGCTTTTCTCTTCTCTTCTGGCATATTCTTTAGCCGTTCTTCTCTAGCTGCAATCTGGGCGAGAGCTTGCTTGGGGTCGGACGACGTCTGGAGCTTCTTCGATAGTTTGTTCTTTCCCGAATCATTAGCAAGAGAAGAAAACTTGATGTATGTCGTATTGTCTCCATTGGTACGTGGCTCTTCGACGAACAATTGAGGCTACAGACAGCGGTTGGATCATTCAGATAAAGCATAGAGAGGTCAGAACACATACCTTTGTCGTACTACCGATGCTCTTCTTCTTCTCCTTCTCCTTTGCTGCTTTACTCAGGGCTTCTTGCCGTTTCCTTTCCTTGGTCTCCCGTCTCCTCTTCTCCCTTAGTTCTGCACGATGCTGCCTCCTCGTCTCGAGAATTTGATCCTTCGATTCAAACTCTTCATCCTCTTCGATTCCCCTTCCCTTTCGGAACGATGCGATCTTATCATGAAGTCTACTTCGAAGATCTAAAATGCTGCCACTGGGTGCCATAGGCCGTAATGTCGATTGTGTACGCGACGTAGACGCTTCCCCTAAACCAGAAAATTCTTCTCCAACCATCATTTCGTCGTCTCCTTCGTCTTCTTCGTCTTCTTCACTTTTTCGTTTCCTCTTTCTCGATGGGCTAGTGGCCTTTTCCATCTCTCGGGCCTTTGCGGCCTCTTCTTGAAGCTCCAAGACGGTCTTTTGGTTATCTGGATCCAACTTTCCCACTACTTTAGCTAATGTTTCATTTTCAAAACGCGTGCGACTAGTTTCTTACCTTTGCTTTTCTCGCCTTCTTCGAAGCCTCCTTCACCTGCTGTTTGGGAGCGCTTTGCTTTTTCTTGTTCTTTTGATATTTCGATGCATGCTAGAAACAAAAAAAGAACATGAGCGAAACACCCGATGGGCTTTTTGCCAAACTCCTTGCCTCTGGATCGTCGTTTACGATGTAGT
>WSTQ01000552.1:0-10942 GCA_019627725.1 Serendipita sp. 401 | reverse complement strand
ACATCGGTGACATAAATTTGCACAACCTCCTTGCCCGCGACCGTTCCTGTGTTCTTGACAGTAACACTGAGTTTAAGGGGTTCTCCTGCACCAAGATTCTGTTTAGCGAGGGTGAGACCGGAGTATGACCACGTTGTGTAGCTGAGACCGTGTCCGAACGACCAGAGAGGGACTAGAGAATCGAGGACGTATTGAGAGTGACCCGGTTCCTGAACGACGACCGTTCGACGTGGAGAGCAATGCCTTTGTGAACTTGGCGGTGCCCAGCAATGACTACTGGACTCAATGACCTGCTCCGGCTTCTACTATCCTCACACTCGCCTCCATCACCAACTATGATAGTGCGTTGCTCTCTTCTACGGGATGAGCATGATCTTGACATGCCCGATGCACCAGCGAGTATGATTGGACTCGGAGTCCTGCTTCTACTTCTGCTTCCGCTATCATGATGGTGTCCTCCCTCACCCACTACAAACATACGTTTTTTCCTTTGAGAGGAATGTGGCCGCAAACAAGGTGTATGACCAGTCAAAATGACCAGACTTGGGGTACAACTCCTACTCCTACTCCCACTCCTCCTTTGGTGGCCATGACTTTGACCATGTTCCCCTAGTACTACAACAAGCTCCCCATCTTGATACAATTGGGGGTCTTGCAACCTACTGCCCTCATGAATGATCATGGGTGGAAACTGAGAGCATCAACACAAGCTAGCATGAATTATCTCTGGCAGGTCTGTCCTGGTGGGAGACCAGGAGCCATCATGATGACAACAGGAACAAGAACTAGAATGTGGAGGTATGATTACATTGGTGATGTGGGGTTGCTGCTGAGAACTCTAGGGATGACAATGAGGAGATCCTCCACACAAAGGATCGAGGATATGGGTGAACACTGCATGGTGCATATCATCTCAATGCAGACTAGGGCTCCAGAATGTAGGACACAATCTTGGGGGTGGTGCTGTGCCATTGTCTTCTATGATGGGCATCATGGAATGCAGAGGAGCTATTGGTATAATAGGAGGGGATGCAGGCTTGCCAAACACTACCCTGCCATGATATGGTGGAAATACCCCTATTGCAGTTGTCTGTAAGATACAGGAGGAGGCAGCCATCCCATGTGAGAAGGGGGCACAACATAGTCATCTGGCTCTCCAAACACTGGACCCAGTCTGTGTGAGCATAACAGGACCACTGGTTCTTGTTCTGCAACATATGATACAGGGTCTGAAATACAAATGAGAGTTGAATAAGGGGCAATCAAGACAAAAAATACTGACAGGGTGCTGTGAGGCAGTTTGCCAATGCATTTTGTAAGTGAGTAATTCTGTCCTCTACCCCTCATCAGGAAGTTTGTAAAATCCTGTTTAGACAAGTTTAGAATTTTTTCTAGTGGTGTTATGCCCCAGTCAATATAGACCTTGTCTATATGGTGCAACACCCCGAGGACCCTCATTGCAAGCTGTGCTCAACTTGCACAGCAACAAAATGACATCAAACATCCTACAACTGAACCTTAGGTACAACAAGGACCATCTGCAACTTGTATCAATAGGCTGCACATCAACAACAGCCTTCTGATCCCCTCTGATCCTCCCTGCACCTCCACTCTGCTTGTAACTCCATTGTTAGTATCATTGACTGACTTTCTGTCATCCTTGACCATCTCCCTGTCATTCTTATCTTGCATTTCATTTGGGTTTGCATAGTTATTGGACCTGTTCATCTATATAACCTCTATGTACATCTTTCTAGTTTAGACAAACAGGATATTGACTTGATCCCCTCCCTAGCTCTCTCTAAGTCTCATCTCTCATCTTGTCATTGGTTGCACCATTGTTCCAATCCTTCACAAACACAGTGCAGCCCTCCTCATATCCCACTTGACACTGTGCTCCCCTCAGACACTCCCTCTGCTCATCCTCCAAGTCTCCTTGTAACTCCATCAAATTGTCTCAAGGGTTTCAGATGTCAAGGTGGTTGCCTCAACACCCACTGCATAGCACACCCTCCCAGACCTCCAGGAAACTGGTTGGCATGTATTACAAGTGGGAATCAATGAGCGTGCTGACAGCATGCTGGGTCTCTAGTACCCCAGACCATGATCTAACAAGTGGACAAGACAAAAAATCTAGTTATTGTCTAGCCATGTCTAGTGGTAGATATCCCTCTAAAATGTCTAGGTGAATTAGACCTATATAGCTCTAGTCCAATTTATAACTTAACTAAGAAAGGTTTTTGGTTATTTTGTTGTCCTAGAGAACCCCCAAATAGAACATGCCCCAACACTTCAAAAGATACAGCAGTTATCTTAATTCAAAGATGGTACCAGGTGATTTGGATATGATATATGTTGTCTATATATTTTTCTATGAATTTTGATATCTTTATCATGACCAAAAACCAATATTTTGGTTTCACCCTTAGAAAAACTGCTAAGTCTTTCAATTGATGAGAATACACTGATTTATATAGTAAATAGCCCTAAAGTGACTATTCAGATAGCTTATATACTTGTCTAAGGGCCTGAAAATGCACCCCTCATAGATTCTATGATCAACTTCAGTCCACAATGGTCAAAGGTAGTAAACTACAACTTGGAATCTACCTTTTCCATCTCTTTCCTCTTCCTCTCTTCCTCCTGCTGTTTTGCTGTTAGCCTTGGGTAAGTACACTCCCCTTCTTATCTGTTTTGTTGTCAAACACCTCCCTCACCTCTCCCTTGTCCCTCTATTTGCTATTCAACATAAAGCTCCACCTGCTCCCAAGATTTTCAACATTGGTGAGTTTTTTTCTCTGAGTTCTTCAGACTTAGTGCTAACTATTTTTGGTTTTGTTAGAGTATTCAAGCTGGCATCTGATTAACTAGATACCATGGCCCTTCATCTATGACTAATATACCAGATGTATATAGCTGACTAGTCAAGGAAAACAAATAAAATGTTCCTTTTTACTCTCTTACTTCATGTTCCTCACCATCATGCATTCCTGCACTGTTGACCTCTTGCTCAAACAATAGGTTATGAGCCCTGCCAAATACATATATTAGGATCATGTTATGCACTGCGTAACCCACTCCTGAATCCTGCTTATCCTACTGAACTCTGCAACCTGCTCCACTTGACCACACTTCTCTGCAATTCTACCTGCATACAAAGCAGAGTAATGGAGTTCTAAACTCTGCTGCAAATGGCCAGTTCCCCTCACCACATGGAATCCCCTGAAGTCCTCATGGTCTTAACGGCTCAGAATATTGAGGATAAATGTACTGTTCTTCTACTAATTAGTCTTACAATAGTTTAGCTTTTCTATATAATCTGGGATGTAACTTAGGTAATTTCTCTAGTCAGATTATCAAATTAGTTTCCCCTGATGTTTCCACCTTAGTTCTCTGCTTACCTGCTCTGTCCACCTGCTTCACCCACAACCCCTCTCAATACCCACCTCTGATCTGCAATCCTGCCACCCATATCTGCAATCCTGCAAGTCTCAAGCACACCCCAGAATACTGACCTTGGGTTTAAACCCCACTCATACTCTGCTGGTGGAATTTGAGTAGAGTACTCCACATCTGGGGGTTGAACTTAATAGATCAGACCAAAGCAAACCTAGTATACCACCTGGTGAAGAGAGTACATCATGACAACACCATCACCAAGCCACTAGTACATAATTGAACCACTAGATTCAACCAACTGGCATGCATGGAAAGTTCAAATCAAAACCATCATTGATGAACAAGGCCTGATGGGATACATCAATGGAACCACACCAAAGCCAATTGCTGCTAATGTAACAGAGCAAGCCTCTGCCAAGTTCTCCTAGAAAGTAGCATGGCATACCAATTCTATGACTTGGAATTCCTCCAAGATTGCATCAACTGTATAGTTGGCCTTGTTACACATATCTGAGAAACAAAACCAACAGATATTCAAATCAGATAGGATGCTATTGTTTGCTTACCATTGGTTTTTTCATTAATAAATACAGCTCTATCAGCATCAGCAAAATGTCACATGGTGTCTAGCTACCCCATAGGCTGATTCTAGCTAGACTGGCACTAGACAGGTGCTAGATAAACACTAGATAGTAGATAAGAGTTGTCTAGCATTGATCTAGTGTTTTGTTAAGCCTCGAGTAGGTGGGTACCAGGCTTACCAAGTAGCGCAATGTACACATAGGTAGTACCAATGAATCAATACCAAGATACTGGAGTTAGCATGTGAGTGAGAATCCAGCAAGGATTGGGAAGGTTGCTGAACAGCACAGGTGGTCCCAGGCATCAAACTTGAGATCTGGAGGGGTAATAAGGAGGACTGGATGAGTGGGTATAGATCCAGGAAATGAGGTGGCTGAAAAGGTGGAGGTGGAAGTGGAGGTTGACTGGAGGTGTATGCCAGCAATCAGAGAGCCTAAAAGACTGGATAGAGGATAGCGTAGTAGCCCTGTCTGCTAATACAACATACTAGAGCGTGCTGTTTTGGCCTCTCAGTGATGTGTATGAGTCAGCAACTGCTGCCTGGCCTGCTACCAATCTCCTAAAGACTCTGACTTGCCTAAAAAAAATAGCCTAGTAGCTATCACACCACTCCTGTCCTCACACCTGCAATCCACAGAGTAGAAAAGCAAGGTATATGCTGAGACGGATGGGTACAAGCTTCGTGTATATATGACAAACAGAAATAAACAGTCTGGAAGACATAGGTAGTATCGAGGAGCCAAGGGTAACAGAGATATAAGACAACAGAAACTCAGTCTGCAAAAGGTATAAATGCTGATTCAGCATTGTTGTAGGTGGGTGATGTCAATGACATATATCAAGCTGTTAGGTGATGCCAATCTTGCCAGTGGCATTGCTCAAGATGATTGTGGTGCCTGTCACAAATTTTGAGTGACATTGAGGCTGGGAATTTTGAACAATGAGGCTGGGAATTCTTGCTCATTTTTGTGGATGAGGATGACAATGAATTGGAGAGGGAGGTGGACAGGGACATGGTACTTTCGAGGGACATTGAGGCTGGGAATTTTGAACGATGAGGCTGGGAATTCTTGCTTGTTTTTGTCAACAATGTGTCCAATATCCTGGACTTGGTGCAGTACTGGGACCATTTTGAAGCGGTGATCTAATTGTGTATGGCAGAGATCAAGTATCAACCCCTAAAGCTAGGGGTTGTACATTGCTAGCTAGGAAGCCTTGACCCTTAGTACAATACCTGGGTTGGGAAGTCCCCAGTGGCCAGGCAGTTGACCAAGGCTTGACAGAGAACCAGTCTCTGCTGGCCTATGCTTGTACCAGGAGGGAACAGGGAGAGGACACAAGTGGAAGGGACTTAGAGCAAGCAGGAAGAACTGGGAAGGGGTTGGCTAATTTGATATTCTGGCTGACAACTCTAGATAATGTTTACACAGTATATATACTATGGGAAGTTGTCAGCTGGTGAAGATCTTCTCTGGTAAGCTCCTGTCAGTGGACTGGGAGCACTGGTAGGATCCATTCTGCTCATTGGAGAGCATTGGTGGTGTCATAGAAAATCCCACTGATGCTTCCAGCTCTTACTGGAGATAGCTTGAGGGCAAGAGGCACACGAGGGGTCAGTTCTTGCTTGGCTAGGGCTGGTAGGAGGTGGTAGAGTCTGGTAGAGGTGAGTGCTGGGTTCAACTTCCAACATGTTTGTCTAGTGCCAGTCTAGCTAGAATCAGCCTATGGGGTAGCTAGACACCATGTGACATTGTGCTGATGCTAGTTGACTTCCTCAAAGGAAGTGTGTTTCTTCAGCAAGGAACTCTGCTGTCCAGGGGTCCATGTTTGCACCTTGCACCATTGTATGAGGGAAGAGGCCTTGAACAGCTTTGATGATGGATAGTTTGGTGTTGTTGAGGGGTTCCTGTTGGGGAAGATTTTTGAAAGCAAGGGTCACCTTGTCCAGGTGAGGAAAGGTCAAGCATGATCAAAAAAGCTTTAGACAGTCTCTGAAGTCACCAACAACACATTTATCAGGATCTTGTCCAACTTTTGCAACCAAATGGCATAATTTATGGGTAGGTACTAGATTGGAGTTCTCTTTTGATGTTCCATAACAACACCACCATAGACTGCAAGCAAGCATCTCAAGTGCAGGAGTAAGCATGAAAATGTCATGATGAAAGTGCCATCCATCATCTATTGTTGTCAAATTCTGGATGTTTGCACCCACCAGCATTTGTCCATAGGCTTGGAGAAGGTTCAAAAAGTATCCACAATGTGCTGAACAGTCTACACAGACCCAACACAACAATGGAAGCTTGATTCTGTGAAAAGGGGGGCAAGTAGACAAGTATTTGATCACAATTGGAAACATTTGCAGCTGAGGGAAAGTAACTATCACAATGCTGTTGGCAGACCTATTCCATACAAGGCTGCATTGGAGCATTGTCAGCCTTGGGAAGGCAATACATCAGTAAAACTTAAAATTGAAGTTGCTAGTCATAAGAGACTAGACTTGATAAGTCTTATATAAGGCTAGTGTTAGCATTTTTAGACATAATAGAACTAGTACTAGACTAATATTAGGTCTAATTAGAAGGGGGGAGATGCTAATTGCACTAAACCTCTGGAAAATAGACATGAGCTGTCAAGATCTGTCAAGGTCTGCAAGCACTACAAGCACTGCAAGCTAGTACCCTCTCTTTGACAGCATTCATAGCTGTCCTTGCAAGTCCTTGCAAGCTCTAGACAGGATCTACTTTTCCTTGCTCTAAGGACTTTTTGCTTGCTACAAGTAATTTTTTCCATAGCACAAGCACTTTTTACTTGGTGCAAGGGCTTACAAGGGAAAAGGCTTGCTGCAAGCTAGTCCATCCTTGTAGCTCATTTCAGTTTTCCAGATGAAGCTCTAAAACCACTTCATTAGTGCTAGTATTAGACTAATATCAGATACTGAGTTTTACTGATGTTGTATCATTTGTGGCCATGCTTTCAAATATGCTCCCCATCTTGACCACCTCTAAGAGCTGTGGAAGCACTGCTGAGTAGAGGATGGACTCTATCCTCTGCTGTATCTTGCTGTTGGATGCACATCTTAGAATGACTTTCTTTGTAAGTGTCTCCTTGTTGTCAATGTAAGGGTGATAGGCATAGAGCCATTCTACAGTGGTGAGGGGCTTGGAATGAACAGCTGTATTGAATCCATACATTGTCAAGCCTTGGGACCTGAGTAAGCCAGCACTGTGCTGGATATATAGCTGTGCACAGAGCAATGTGGAGCATGTGCACTCAACACAGAGGTGGGTGCAACCTAAATACAATGGGGGCTTGAGGCAGACAGCAACACAGTGATGAGAGGGAGGCAATAGGGCTGAAGAGGGGTTGTGCTCACTGCACAGAGTGCAAGGGAGCAGCTGAGGGACTCTGAGACAAAGTGAGGGGGCAACCAAGTCAATTTTCTAGCTACTGTAGCTACCTAGAGACCACAGGAGCTTATATACAACTACACTGAAACACTAACTAACTAATAATAAAGGAAACATGATGCACAGTGGCTGTGTGGCAAGTGTGTGTCCTCAGAAGGCAAGGAAAAGTCCATGGAGGCAAGGCAAAAGGAATACAAAGGTAAGGAAAGGTTAGGAAGGGACAAGAAGGGATGTAGAGGTGGCACAGGGATGGATGGGGAGTTTCTGGAGGTGTGTGAGAATGTGCAGAGGTGGAAAGGGGTCCATAGAGGTTGTGCCTAGGTTGTGCTAAGGTGCACAGGTGCACAAAGTGGCCAGGAGGGTCTCTGGGAGTGCAGGGTGTGACATACATCTAAGGGATCAGAAATGGATCCTCTAGAATAGCTATTGACAACAAGAAGTTAATATGATAATGACATATAGTGATACCACTGACCAGAATTATAGATGTGCACTAGCCAAACTAAACACCCTACACTTCCATTGCATTCCCACTTTTCATTGTATTGACAACAAGCTTCTATTCTATGTTAACCATGAAGGATGATGTAGCCAACTCCATTGTCTGTGATATATATGTATATACAAGCTCAAAGGCAATAGGACTAATGGGATATATGATCAACACACACATGGATCTGAACACCTTCCAAATAAAGGTCTGGACCTTTTTCACCAAAGTTATCCAACAGCTCAGTGACAATATTGTTGTCCAATGGATGCTGATACAAGTGTTATCCCAGGAATTCCAGATAAACAAGGGAATCCTAGAGAAAATATTTAGACATGAATGCATGTGATTCTTTTTTTTTGTGGTCATGATGGTTGTCAATATCATTTTTGGGCCCAAGCCTGCTGTCATTTTATAGGACCTCAGCTCCTATATTGTGAATAAACCTTCATCTGCAGATCAGTAAATTAACTCAATATAGGGCTTGGTAATATTATTTCTCATTGTATATTACTCAAAACTTTCTAATATACCCTATGGGTCGACCACTACAGCTGAAGAGCTTGAAGATGGGGTTTACCTTTATGGGCAATCAATGCACTTTGGCATCTGTAATCCTATGATTTGATTCATAAGTACAAAAGAAAATTTATTTCATATTTGCTAAGATTTAAGTTGCCTGCCTCAGATTGCCATGGGTTGAATGGCCTATTTTTAGTTGAGTACTGTAGGACCTCAAGTCCTGCAAAGCAACAAAAGTAGACCATGTATTTTGGGAGCTAGTCACCTTTACTATCTGTTCATGAATAAATACATCCTTGTAATTAATATAAGACAAGTGAGCATGTGCACCATGGTGCTAATGGCCAAATAAACCACCAAAGAAATAAAGGCAAATAAAGGCAATAAAACTTACCAGCTATGTTGAGACTTCAGTATCCACACCAAAAGGACTTCCAAAGACCACAAATGAAGGAAGTGGAATGATCTAGCAGAACTACAAGTTCACATTGGATCAGAAAAAACTCCTTTCTCTAACAGAAAAGAGCATGTTGCCAGAACTACAAGTTCCAGGCAATGCTCATTGTCTTCTCCCCTTGTTAAAGATTGTAAAGAGTACAACATCAGCAAAATATAACCCTACTATTAGACACAAGTTAGTACAAGAGCTTATATATAGTGATATTAGTCTTACAGAAGACTAATACCATGCTAGTGGAAGACATTTAGCTTGTCACTTAGCACATTCATTATTCAGTTAGAACCTAAGACTAATCACTAGGGCCCATTAGAGATTTAGCATATTCACTAGTCTAATCTCCATCTGATTAGAGCATATTAGACCTCATTCAATGGAGGCAGAGCTAATATTAGCTCAGCTACTAAGTCATAAGTGTTAATCCCTACATAGTAGAACTAAGCACAAATGGTTGGCTCAAGCTTACCTGTGATAGCTCTTGAAACAGATCTAATAAGGTCTTATCTCTAAGTAATAAGTCTCTATCATAGAAATTAGATACAAGTCTTCCATATTAAAGCTAGAGATAGAAATGATATCATATAAGATTTGTCTGTAGTGTCTCTCTGTTAGTATATGAGAAGTATCCTGAGTAAATTTCAATATAAACTCCCCTCATACATGAGATAATCCCTTCTAAATCTCTTTGAGTCACTTACATGTGTTACGAGTTGAGCCACCTTGGGCGGCAGGGGTAACAATCCCTTGAGCTGGAGGAGGAGTTGGTTCGACCTCCGTATCGTAGTCAGGTTCCTCAAACTTAATGGTAGGTGAGTAAGAGGACTTTCCATGACGGCTAGTGACTCTGGAAGAGAGAGCATGTTGTTGATGGAGTTCATCATCAGAAGAATTATAGAAATTATCCTCATCTGAATTATAGAAGCCTCCTGGTACTTTAGAATGCTTATACATTTGTCTAAAAGTCTAGACTAACTAAAAGGAGTAAGTGGAGTAACGATGATGTAAGTGGAGCCAAGGCAGCACAAGAAGGAGAAGAAAGGCTAAACTGAGGGAAAGTGGTAGAAGAGTCTGGAAGCGTATAGAGAAGTGGAAGTAAGGAGAACGGAACGGAACAGAAGGCGATGGAACGGTAGTAAGGTGTGTAAACGGTGAGAGAGACAAGGAGCAGTAGGAGGAGAGGCAAAAGGAGAAGTAAAGAGACAGCTTGTATAACGTGTCGAACCCTCGATTGTAGTTATACAAGTTTGCTGACGTTCACGGTGAATCCCTCAACCTATGAAAGTTAGCGACTAAGTTACCCAATTACCTATTGGAGTAGTTAGCTTGTGTCTGACAAGAGTACTTTACCCAAAGTCCACTAGTAAGACGAGTTGGTTGGTTTAGTTCAAGAGCTTAAAGCACAGGGCGCGGTTTGGAGTGGTGAAAAGAGGCGAATGTTAAACTAAGAAAAGTACAGGCTATTTATAGTAGAGTGTCTAGCTTCTACATACTACTAGTCTGTTGGAGAAGAGAAAAGAAGAGAAGGAAAAAGAGAGAGAGAGAGAGAGAGAGAGAGAGAGAAAGAGGGGGAACCTTCTGGAATTCAGGAGTCTGTGATTGCATCTTCTAGAGATGGCCTATTCTGGAGGATTCCATAATATAGTGTGTTATTATGTGATGTCATAGTGGAGCTATTGAAGGTACTCACTTCGTAACAACATGGTCTGTAGATTCCTGTTCAAAGACTAACAGGATTGATACAATTTGAATCCTCCTTCAAACTTGAAAAGTAGCAAGAATATTTTGATATAGAGAAGGAAGCAGGTGGTAGTGGTATATCCATTAGTATCTCCTCAATTTCCTATGAATTTTGGTAACAATATCATCCCCAAGTTCCAATGTTTTGTTCTCAGCATCAGAAAAACTGTTAAGTTCTTCAATTGATGTGTATATCCTGTTTTGGATACTCTCTAGCCTCAAGAGAAGTATTGAAATGGGTTAGATGCTTATCTAAGAGCTTGAAAATACATTCTTGACAACTTCTATGATCAACTTCAACATAAGTTACAACAACATTGGTGGAAGGTGGTAAACTACAACTTG
>WSTQ01000551.1:0-10955 GCA_019627725.1 Serendipita sp. 401 | reverse complement strand
TAATATTCACGCACTCGGCTACATTATACGACTTGATGGGCGCAATCATGTTGTGGGTACACATAAACCTCAAACTGGTCGTTATCCTAAGTGCGTCTTGTATCACCCGCAGATCAATGTCAATTTCCGTAGTAGCTTCACTAAAATGCCCTTTGAAGGTAAACAGAGTATACCATGATCACCAATATACCTATTTTTTAATAACATATGCCTCCCAGCCTACCTCCGCTAAACGTTCCACCTTTCTCACCACTTCCTGCTCCAACTGGTGAGAATAGTTTTTCACTCCAGCCATATTCGACGCGACGGACGTGCCAATGATTCTCGCCGCTAATAATCCCGCGTTAGTGGCATTATTGATGGCAACTGTGGCCACTGGAATCCCTCTCTGTCCCAAAGGTCAACACAAATCTGGTCGGTAAAGCGAATCTGATCACTTACCGGCATCTGCACGATACTGTAGAGACTGTCTACTCCATCCAGAGTACTTCCTTTGACTGGGACTCCGATCACGGGAAGGGCGGTCATACTGGCGACCATACCAGGCAGGTGAGCCGCGCCTCCAGCACCCGCAATGATGACGCGCAAGCCGCGAGAGACGGCACTCTTCGCATAATCAACCATCCTATCTGGCGTCCGGTGTGCACTGACAATCGTGAGTTCGTACGGGATCTCGAACTGGTCCAAAATCTTGGATGCGTCTCGCATCACCGGCAGGTCAGAGTCGCTTCCCATAATTATTCCCACTAGAGGGTTTTTGGAATTAAAAGCACCAGAAGTTAGTGTACCATGATCATCCCGGTGTTGAGACATCGGGGCCAATCTATCATTGATTGCCGTTTTTGAGTCCACACCGAGTTGGAGAAGTAAGGGACGTAGTCTATTCCTCACTTCAGCGTCGGAAGGCCCCACGATGGTGATATGGCCCATCTTGCGACCCGGGCGCGACTCTGCTTTGCCATAAAGGTGAACCGTTGCCCCCGGTATCGAAAGTGTAGATCGAGCGATCTCGTCGACAGATGGATGAGACTTGGAAAGAAGAGATGATGAAGCTGATTTGTGGAATTAGTTCAGATGTCACCGAATGAGAGATGAGAGTTGAACGCAGGGGAACGTACCAGGGGACCCCAAAAGGTTTAACATCACGACACTTGGGACCTTCATGCTCGTACTTCCGAGTGGTAGACCCAGAATTGCTCTTAGATGGTTCTCATATTGGGAGCATTCGCAAGCTTCGATGGTATAGTGACCTGAATTATGCGGTCGCGGCGCAATTTCATTGACAAGAATTGACCCTACGTTTCACTTTAGTAGAAAGGATGCAGATAGGGAGAGACAGCTTACCATCTTCCATCAAAAACATTTCTACGCCAAACGCACCTGCTCCTTCGAACGTTTTGACGGCGCTTTCTGCCAATGTTTTGGCTCTTTGAAGAACCTGCACCCGGTCGTGTCAAAGGAGCTTAGTAAAAAAAGACGATGAGTGCCGTTGAGTTGATCACCTTTGAGTCCCTGGCACGCAATGGTGCATAAACGAGATGACAAATGCTGTCGCGATGTACAGTCTCCACAGGTGGATAACTCCGTACTTCCCCGTCCTTCCCTCTAATCACCATCACCGCAATTTCACGTTCAAACGGGACCCACTTCTCAGCATAGAGCTTTCGACGCTTTCCTTCTTCGATTGATAGACCAGCACCAAGTGCATCTAGTGCTTTTTTGGCGTCCCCTTCTGATTGGACGACATAGTTCCCTCTGCCATCATAGGCCAAGGTTCGACTTTTGAGGACGAAAGGATAACCAAAGACGGATCCGGCAGATTTGATGGCATCCTCTGAGCTGCCTACCTCTTGAAATGATGGCAAGGCGATACCATGTTGTTCTAACCACCTCTTTTGGATATATTTGTCTTGTATCGTCCGGAGTGTTGATGGTGCAGGATGAACTTCAACCGACCTATTTTTATTACCGTTCTTGGCGCTATCTAGAGCATCGACATTGACGTGTTCTATCTCGACTGTGAGGAGATCTACTCGAGCTGCCAGTTGTGAGACACAGTCAAAGTCGGAGAAAGGCCCGTCCAAATGTCGAATTTCATCAGAGCCACACGGGTTGATGACTTGCTTCGCCGGTGCATTCGATAACGGGTCAAGGATCAACAAATCGATATTGAGGAGAGCTGCAGGATAGGCGAGCATGCGTCCAAGTTGGCCACCACCTGAAATGCTCATCGATCGGGATATGATCCGCAAGAAGAAAGCATTTCGATGAGCCACGAAAGGTGTAGTGTAAGAACTCCGACGGATTTGATACTATAACGATCATCTCACCAAGCAAACCCACTCTTTTCCTCTCCATTACGTTGAGTTTGCCGCGATTATTCAGTGGAAACGGCCTGATATGAGGAGCTTCTTCGAGTAGGAATAGTTCGGACTGGCTTCTTCTCTTCTGATCAAACGCCAGAGAGCGTGGTCGGGTCGGAGTGGCGTGAAATCTCGACGGTGGTGAATTTGTCTTGGGCGTAGCGTATCCCGATTACCAGCGTCGAAGGTACTGGGTAACCACTATATGTTCTAACTATAATCAACTCAGAAATGAGTACTCAGCATCTCTTAAAGGGAGATAAGCCAAGTTCCTTGAGAGGAGCAAAGCCTCAAGCGACGAAAAAAATCTCCGATTCAATTTATTCATCCAATATCCGACTTTATTCTTGATATTCTAGCTTGAGTCGCATGTAATGACTGGCAAGATTCGATTCGACATGTCACCAGACCACCAGTAGCCGCTCTCAACAGAGGAAAGGGTTTGAAAAGTGTTCAAAGGTCGCTGCAAACTTAGCCGAAGGCACTTTTGATGTCGCTTGGGCATCTCATGTTTGTCGGTACTCGAGAAAAGTCACTCCTATGGAAATGCATCTCTTTCATCTCGGAAGGGCAGCCCGCCACTAGAAAGAATCCAACCTTTACAGGCAATACTGTCAGTACCTCAACTACGTTTCAAGGCCTGCTCACATATTCAGGAAGAGATAGAGGATCTGATCGCGGAATATAACTGTGTTAGATATCGCCTCTCTCGCCAGTCGACATTGAAGGAAGAGGTGTCTATTCCTCTCGAAGGGCGAGGTCTATGGGTTCGATCTTTTGTCTAGGGGCTACTGTGTAACCATATCATGCTTACCTCTCCTTACGTACCACCAGAATTCGGAATACCCTCCCATATGTCCTGCGTGTACAAGAACTAGACGCCCGAGGGCAATTATAATTGCACAGTAAACAGGTTTCGAACAATCCCATATTAGGTCGAGTTTGAGAATGAGAAAGGGGGAAAGAGGATGTGATGAGAGTACCGGGACCATAAATACGCGAGGGTCGTGTCGTAAATAGAAAACATCTGATTTGACATGGGAAATATGCAGGGGAACACTCCGCGCGTGAACGCACACAGGAAGCGTGGTGATAAGAACTAAACTATCAGTTGCTCGAGGTAGCAGTTGAGAACTGTTGCTCTTCGTCTTCCTCGGTGAGAATAAACTTGCTCCTTTCTCGTCTCCTCCTCCGTCGTACACCAACTTCGATCTCAACCCCGTCCGGCAAGCTGTCTTCACCTTCGGGGAACTCAGGCTCGGTCCTCGAACTTTTCATAGAGGCAAGACAAACTAATTGTCGCTCCATTTCCTCGTCTCTTTCCTCCTGTTCCAATTGCTTTATGATATCGATGCTAGACTGCTTTCTCTCGAGGGTTCGCCCCCGAAGCTCGTCTTCTTTTGGCTCGACCGGTACTAAATCATCCTCGCATAGTTCCTCCATCCCATCTGGAGGTACGAACACGACTTTGCTGCCTTTTTCGTCCACTTCGGCCACAGGATAGAGCTGAGTTGGGGGCAGAAGCTCGATCGTCTTTACTGGTGTTGACTGAGAGGAGGGATTGTGTTCTTCCGGTTGGAGCCATGTTGGGAGGGGGAGGCTGAGCCATGTATTGAGCGCTGTGAAGTACCCAGTGGCAGGGAGGTCGCGTATGCTCGTAATTGTAAGCGGTGGTGGACCAGGCATGGGGCCAGGCAATTCGTCTTCGCCGACGATATCTGGATTGGTTGGTGTCATTTCTTCCTCAAGTTGATTTTTTGGCTGGTCCTTCACATACTCGCCTCGGGTCACGCAATTGTTAAACTTGACCCTTCGACGATAATCGCTTGCAGGAGAGGCGGACGACTTTGTGGACAGAGATCGCTCGCTACTGGTGCTGACCTTGCGTGACATGCATGGTCGTAGCAGCGGCCCGTCCGCAGTTGTTATCGAGCCGGACTCATTCGATATGGAGTGAAATCCGTTCCACATATGAAACATCGCATTCACTGACTGAAATGCTGCTGAGAATGGCTGAGCTGGCGTGCCGTAAAGTGCATTCGCCTTGGGACTGTACGCGTCGCTTGTCATCGCGCCATCGGCGCTCGCAGTTGAGCCCAAAGGAGATGCGTCGATAGAGTAGGCGAGAGACAGCTCCTCTGTAGAATGACAAGTTTCTTGAGAAATCACGATCGGACCTAAGAGTGTATGATGGTTCCAGTCAAGGAGCTGATTCCTGTTTCCGCGAGCGGAATTAGCCATGTGATATCTTTCGACGGCTGGACAAACGAGCTCACCAGTCATAATCCAGACCCTTGATCCGTTTGATTCCTAGCCTTTGTTGGGCCCACAGTCTCCAAAGGGCGTTCTCAAAGCGGCGACCGTCAACGAGGTGATTTCTGCCAATGGTTGCCAGCCGCCAGGTTCGACTTGTCTGTTCCTTATCGACGGCATCGACCAGTGGGTTGACTTGGTTTGAGGCGAGTACTATAGGTGCCCGCAGGCTCACATCGTCCATAGCGAGAGGTCGGCCATTGTTGTTCGTCAGTGTGACAGATGGGCCGGGTGTCCTGAGATTAAGCGACATGGTAATGAGAAAAGGGGGTGTCGTTCTGTATGAAAAAAAGCAAGTAGAAGTTAGCTGTGTATTGCGGCATGTCGTTGGGTGAAAGAGACCAACAGATGAAAGAGCGAGAACTGGAGGACTGGGCGGAAGGCCCGATCACACCAGCACGCGATAGATAGATAGATGGACTCTTAAATTATCGCGTGATCAACAGCCTAGCTAGTTAGCTAGGCCATACAACCAGGCTAAAGTGGTCGTCGTGGTCGTGGTCGAGGTCAAGGTTTGAACTTTTGGCGTGAAGTTCCCCGGGTGCCGAGTGGTACAAAAAGCCACCGCCATCACGCTCACAACGAAACGTCCAAGAGATACGATTCATCTGCACCTGAACTCGCAAAGTTGAAATATATGTCATCTGGGAGAGCTGTAGACTCTAAAGGGCGGATCAGGATGTCATTCTACAGTCTCAAACTAATGGCTTGGTTGTAGTGTGAGGGGTCAGCAGAGAACCAGACGTAGAGGCGATTGGGTTTATGAAGAACATAGCATCCCGAGCAGCACTCGTACCGTTTGTCATCAGAACGTTTGGTCTACCCTGGAGTATTAACCTGGCAGAGATGCGATAGAGAAAGCCAGCAAAGCTATGCTCAAAAGCCGGATAGAAAAAGATAAAGGTACAAACTCTGAAACTCCATTGGCGCTAGACTATAATGCTCTGCTACACCGAAGGGCACTGAGACGAGGTGGGGCAATGATCTGTGGACCCGGACATGCCCAACATTCGGGATGCACCTACACAGCCAACTTCAACGTTGTTGGATACTCAGAGGTCATCTAGACAGCCAAGGCTGAGTCGCAAAATGTTGCTACAACTCCAGCTCTTGACTGGCTCGAGTACCACTCCAAACTGTCCTTTTATTAGTTATACCTATGAATGTCGAAAACGCTCTGATTCAAAGGGTATCGTGAACCAACTGACGAAATGTGAGCGATATGCGTCCTTGTTTCACCCTCGGCTCTTTTGGGATCTCATGCTGTAGAGGGATCAAAAACGGAATCTCTCGGGATGTTGAAATTTAATACCTTCCAATTCTCCTGTGTATCCCCCTGCATAACGAGGAGACTGCCATTCTTAAGAGGCCACCGCTTTGGTTCTGCATCTACCTTTTTCTCTCCCTTTGAGACGTGCGGGTGAAGAATAAACGTTCTCTGAGAGCCTAAGGAGAGGGAAGCAATTACCTATGAAAGAGAGAGGTAGTAAGGCTGGAGATAAATGGAAAAGTCGTTATGGCTACCTGATTCTCCTTGGTATCTCTATGCTTTCCGATATGAACACTCCCATCCTGATACCAATTGAGCATTACATGGTCGAATCCCACGTTTAGAACGGCTGAGACACGGTTTTGAATCTCGATGAGGAGAGCCGGGTATGGATGGTTCATTTCGACAGAGTGACCAGAGTACCGCGCCGTGAGATTGGGAGAGGTGACGTAGCTTGCAATTGAGCGGCTTTGAACATAAGGTTTTCCATACATGCTGAGCGTGGGTCTGTACCCTGGCAGGCGGGTCAGTAAACAGAGACGCTTACAAATCAAGCAACCTCTCGACGTACAAGTCTCCAGCTGAGTCAATTGTTCATACCATGAATTTGCAGTGTCTTCGTCAATAAACTATAGAGAGGTGAAACCAGAGCCAAAGCGGCTGCAAAGGGGGCTAGCCTACGTCTTTTTGGTAGTAAATGTCCGCTCCCGGTAGATTTTCGATACGATGTCGTTGTGCCCAACTCGAGTCTGGATCTACTATGACATTTGGATACGAAAGCAGCTAATAAATTCAATGGAAGAGAGAGAATGCGGGTTCCAGGATGAACTGCATATTAAGATCGAATCTCATGCGGTCATTGTGGAGGACGAGGACCATCTCACCTCTTTCACGTCGTCTGATTGGATTGATGTCCTAGTTTCATCCGGTGATTCTGACTTTTTCGTTCGCTTCGACCTGGCCATCTCCACTATTTCCGGTTGAGAACCTTGAAATTTTCGTTTTCGGCCTGATATTGAGGCATTTGAGGGCGTATTAGTATGATCCTCGACGACTTTGTCCATGGTTTCGACGTTGTTCACGAGGCCAGGTACATCGACGCACCTAGAGAGGGTTCAAGTTGGATTATTGTAACCGCATGACAGAGACGCCAGTGGGAGCCGAAAACCTAACGTTGTATGTTATCAAACTTACATGCCTTAAGACGGGAAAATAGATAGATACCGGATTTGGAGGGTCTAATTCCGAATTCCGACTTGCATCCACCACTTCAGAGGACAGCGCCGGTGAAACTCAAAGATTTGCTTATATACTGGACTGGATTAAGTCGAACAATCGCATTAATGTTATGGTAGAGGATAGTTATCATGGTCAAGGGCCTCACCAACGGGATCGGAGGTGTACTGGATTATGGTAGGTGGTACGCGCGGTACCGTTCATTGCTGGCAGGTTGCCCGCGGCCACGTCCTTTGAGCTCTTTCGAATTGCATAAACGAGAAACACGTTTTGTCCACAACCAGCTTTTGACTGTCAACAACCCAATTTTGGCTCTGCTCGGAGAAGCCGTTCTTCACCCGATGGTCGGCGCTGGCCAATCACGTCTCAGAGTTGATGCTAACTGGCTGTATCAGTCAGTAGTTGGAAGAGCCATGTGGATCATTGTGGGTGTTGGATTCCATACGTGCATATAATAGCACCTACCCAGCGAGCGGAGCGCCTCTGGTCACCCACCAGCCCCTCCCTCTACGAGATGCATCTCCTCACTGGCTTATCCCTTCTCTTAGCCTACGCCTTGGGCTCTTGGGCAGCTTATAATACCACCATCCAGTACAACGACCCCGCTATCACATACTCGCCCGTCAATAACTGGTCCGTTCCCAATATCTCCTGCTAATGCTCTGCAACAACCGCTGACAATACAAACATCCTAGGTCTGAGTATCCTCCTTCGGGGTGTCACAGTTGGACTGGCGCAAGGTGGCCTTCGGAACCTGGGTCCATCGAGCTCAAGTTCAAAGGGTCCGTATATAGTTGCTCTTCTCTAGGCGCTTCATGCTGACTCTGGTCAATGAATAAACAGAACGGCCATCTATGCCTACTCCACATTCGAAAACAACGCACCTCCCATCTACACGATGCAAGTGGACGACGGGCCCACCGTCAACTCGGGAACTACCCCTGGACCTACTACCCTCTGCGACCCGATCTATGCAAAGACTGGTCTAGACGATGGTGAACATACGTTTAAGCTCGTCGTCACGGGCGACAGCCCGATCAATATTATTAATATGGTCTTCCTTGGATTCATGTACGTCCATCGTCGCATAAACCCTTGACAGACCATGCTCATCTGTTTCTTTTTTTTTGCTCTCTAGCGTGACACAATCTGGTATAGACATCCCGTCGATCACTGGCGGTGGTGGTGGTGGTGGTAGCGGAAGCAGCGGGAATAGCTCCCCGAGTGCAACAAGTACTAGTACCAGTGGTGGCCTCTTTGGAGGCTTCGGAGGAAACAGTGGGAGCGTCTTGGAGATGAACTACACCCCCTTCCTTACTGCGTTTGCTGCCCTCGTTGCCATTCTCCAGTGATAGTTTGGCCTAACTAAGATCGCCACTTGGACAATTTGCCCCCTCCTACACAATACACGGGCTACAGACTACGGACTTTTCTTACGGGGGGGTATACTCCTTCAATATGTATGGCGATATTCGGGTGTATCCTATTCTAGTCCATTCTATTCAAGACGATACCTACCAGTCAGCTTTCCGAGCGTATAAGCGTACTGATACTCGTAATGGCAACAACCACGCTTTCGTGGTACCGTTGAGGTAGGCCACTGAAGCTCAAGCTCAGCCTGACAGCCAAGCTCAGTCATACCCGCTCGCATATATTCGCTCGCATCTGTTCGATACTGTAAGGACGGTCGAGATTGATCACCAAAAAGGTCTTCAATATCTGGTACGTACTAGCTTCGGAGATGTGATTTAATGGAGGTCGAGACACTTACCTGGCGATATAGTTGATTTACACTGGCGGAATGTCGGACTATGGTCGTTTCAGGAGGGTGAGGGGGACCGAATAGAGCTGATTTATGAACCAGCTTTGTGATCAAACGACAGCTCTTGAAACAGGAAGCCACCTCGTGGTAAGCTGAGACTGAACCTTGGCACCCTATCTTGCTATCTCTTGGTCCCCCATCCGAGGGTTTATAATGTTTGAGCGACTTCACAGACCAGTCGAGATCAAATATCCCCTGAGAATCACGTTAGAAATGGCTCTGAAATCTCAAAGTACATTTTTGATTGGTGGAGGAAACAAGCTCATCTCAATTTGCTGGTTGAGAGGTTGGATGTGATCGATCTGAGATTGAGCTACTTAGGCCTTATGTTTACTGAAGCACCTCCTTCCACCGTTATGGCCATCACATACTCGCAACTCCTCGCATCGAACGGCTCGTTGGCGGTAAATGGGGGCATCTGGAATTGCGAAATATTGAATATGGACGACTGCAAGTAAACTAGACTTGCCATTTGTAGTCTACTGACTGCCGTTCAAGGTGTCTCGTTCGTCAACTCTGGCTGTGGGGGGGAAGGCTACTCTTGCATAGGCGCACTGGCCGGTAATAGAGATACTGACAACATAACGATGACTGTTTCCACTGCTGTCCTTCTTGAGAGCTTTCCTCAAGGCAAGCAAATGAACTTGTGAGTAATCGCGGCTCGCATCAAGCTCACCAACAACTGTGTCCCATAGTACATGGTCTTATTATGCTCAGTTTTGGAGAAATACTGGCCTAGACACTCTACCACCTGCTCAGTTCTCTTCCCAAATCGGTGCAGCCCAGTTCCAAGAGGAGCCCCTGGATTGGATTATCAGTTTTGGTAGTTGTCAGTGAGCAATTTTCAAGTGAACAATACGATAGTAACATGATTCCAGTCAAGGAAATGTCTCACCAGGGTTCTATAACCATCCCCGACAATCGAACACTTGAAATTTCAGTCACAGCGAACTATCCTTCACCGGTACCGTCAAGCCAAAAGCTCTGGTTCCACGTACACAGCATCATGCTGAAGTTTGACGATGCCCCCCAGGTTTTTACTGGTTCGTCCACTTCCTCTATATCGCTGGGTCGGGCCTGTCGACTAACCCATATGCTTCCAACGTAGAACCTGATCAGGGTCGTATGTACACGCCTTCACAGATGGCGGCACTCGGAGTTACTCTTGGGGTGGTCATAATCGCCCTCTCGGCTTTCCCCATCTACCGCTTGAAGCCTTGGAAACCACAGGATGGCCAAAAAATGGGGAGATATGGTTCGGGTTACGATCAGGCTAATAAATGAATCGAAGCGTGCTGCCACTTTGAACTCAACGCACCGTTTATCAGCTACTCATCACCAGTTCAAGATTGCAATGCAGTCAATATAGCTTGCTTTTTTTCCTTTGCACGTCATTCTCATGAAATGTTAGCAGAGCGGAGCATGGACGTGTCATTTTCCATGCCCATAAACCATGAATGGACCGTTGGGTCGGTCCAAGTCAAGGCCCCTGGTGTCAGGCGGAGGGGGGTTCAACCCTCTTTGGACTTTTATCCTCTTCATCTAGAGTCGAGAGCGTCTCTGACGTGCGGGCAACTCATACCATCAGAGTAGGGCAAGGTTGCAGAGGGGTGGTTCGACGCCGTTTGTTATAAAGTCAATCCCCAATCCCAGTCCTCCCATCTCTGTTCCTTACCGAATCGGATCTACAGCGCCAGGTATGATTCCCGTCGAAAGGGCATGGCAGAGTGGAATCTATTGCGAAGGAAGATGAATCTACATGGAAAAGGTGTGATACCGTGGCCAAATTTGACATTGAGCATGCCCCTTTCAGTCGTAAGCGTTGACTGAAGGGTTTTCGTGCTTGGATTTGAGGGTTCGTCAAGCAGGCTGAAGAAAACGCGTCGTGCGTGATGGAGCGAGAATATTAGCACTTTTAGTCGCAAAGAGAGTGGTTTTAGGCCTACAAGAG
>WSTQ01000055.1:0-46915 GCA_019627725.1 Serendipita sp. 401 | reverse complement strand
AAAATCTAGTCGGGTGATTCAGCAAGCAGCAGCGTGGCCTCCCGCAGCACCATCGAAGGACCAAACGTCCCTCCGACCAACGGACCTCCCGGTTCCTTCACAACGCGAGCGTACTCGAACCTCTTCCTCCTCGAATACCGTCCCGCCTTCCGCCTTCAATCTCAGGCTCAACTTGGAGAAGGAGAAAGATGAGGCGTCCTTGACATTGCGGACGTTGCGATCCGAGCAAGGAAACGTGTCGAAGAAGGCGCAATTCTATGGTGATTTAGAAAGACGGGCTACTTTGGAACCAGACTTTGGTGTTCGAGATCGACGGACAAGTCACCCACAGAACAACTCACTGCCATCATCAAGAAGCAGGCAAAGTAGTTTCCCGGCTGTTGCCGCTACTGCCGCTACTGTTTCTGGCCGTGTTCTTCAGAACGAAGAGATACTTGAGGTGGTGACGGAAGCCCAGGCTCAACCCGACTCGAGTGAGAATCCTGTTGTGACGGACTCGCCAGGGGCTACACCATCCTCCGACAGTTCTACAGACGTATTCGTCTACACTGGTGTGGACGCCCAGAGTCCCAAACCGGTTAGCATCGCACCTACCTCCGAGTACAGCTTTTGCAACGAATTTTCGTCGTATGACGAAGTCAGCAAAACGGAGATTCCGAGCCTTGTAGCATCACCGGTCGCGCAGATATCTCCTCCTGTTGTTTATTCTGGCGATATCTTCTCAGATCCAGCTGCTCCCAAGGCAGAGCTCGGTCACCGAAAGCAAGAATCCGTCGTATCGGTTGAAAGTGACGCATCATATTGTGTTGTGAGCAAACATGCCGCCGTAGAGCCCGCCCCTCAACCTTTAGTTCTGCACAAGCCTCAAGTCTCTATCGACAGCACGGATCAATACGTCAACGATACCTTTGCCTTTGCTTCGAAGAAGAACCTTTTCCCTGGAGTACCCAGTCATAGGAGTGGAGTGATAAGACCTAACCACCGTCGCAATCGATCCGTCGTATCAGTTTCATCCGCTCAGTCTAGGCGTTCCCGTGTCTCGAACCATAGCGCGGCCAGTAGCCTTTCCTTGAACGCATTGTCGAGGCCCAGTGTTGGTGATAAGATGATGCTATCGAGGCAGCCCCTGCCAGATATCTCGTCTTCCTCGTTGTCACTAGGGGCTTCAACTGATTCACTTCCGACGAACAAGATCACTCTTCCCTCGTATCCATCGTCTCCCACAGAGGCATCAGTTACCTCTGTTGAATCCTTCTTCGACCGACCGCGAACACGAATGCCTTCCACGAATTCGGTCTTTTCCCTCTTTGGTATTGAGCCTGGAAACAAGCCTGCTTCTCGCGGGAATCTGTTTGGGCACAGAAGACCAATGTCCTTGATCAGTAACTATAGCGATCTGGGTGTTATCTCTGACGAGGATGAACGAGGGGAGGGACAGCAGCTTGTGAAGGAAGCGACAGAGTCCACAGGCGATCGTCGGCCTGTAGACCAAATGCTACAGGAGGAGATTGAGAAGGCGACGGTCCCATGTGTCCGAGCGCTGGGGATGGGGCATCTTCGACAAGATTCGATCGCTGAAGCGTTGGAAGAAGGCGGCGAATCTGCTCCTGTTCCATCGCTTTCCCCACCTCGTTCCCGCGAGTCCTCGACCACGACCGATTCTTCCCAGTCAGCCTCATCAGAAGGCTCAGGCGACCACAGTGTAGCTATCGCAGAACCCGAGGTGGAAAGTAATATGGTCCTTCGTCGTTACTACGCCTTCCAGCGAGAGGCACAAGAGGCTCTTGAACACTCCCATACACTCTGGCAGGACACTCCCTTTTCAGCGGATGAGCTGTCTGGTATGTTTTATTTGTATGTCAAGTCGTTGGGCGTAGTTGTCTAATAGGTATTTAGAATTCGAGCCTCCCACCGAGCCCGAAGAGGTGAAGAATTTTCTCACCGAATCAAGGCGGTATTATATGGAACTCCCCAACCAAATCCGAGCCCGTCGACGCGCTCTTGCAGCCCCATACCCAGCCTCTATCAACGCGATGCTAGAGGACAAACCGGCTTCTCCCGTTGATAACGTTTTCAAAGATATCTCCACATGGGACCATCGCGTCCGCAAAGTTTCGGATGGCAAGGGTCGTACAAGAAAGTTGTCGGAAGAGAAAAGCAGGACGAGAAAGGTGTCGGAAGAGAAGGGCAGGGCTAGAAAGGTGTCTCAAGAAAAAGTTCGCGTACGCAAGGTATCAGAGAAGCGTACGGGAAACACACCTGCCAATTCGAATCCGTCTACGGCGTCGAATCGGGCTTTCAAGCCGTTTGTGGACGCAACTTCTACTTCAGAGGACGGGGTCAAGACCTCGAATGCTACTTCCACCAAATCAACTCTCAGCACTACAACCAATTCGGTGGGACGAACTAGGAGCCTGAAAGTCACCTCTTCGAAAGGGAACATTCAGCTCGACCTTCAGCTACTGCAGAAATTGCAGGAGAATCAGCCTCCTCCGCGTGAAGCGGTCACCAAAGAGAACGTGCTCCAGGCTGTTGAGGGTATGCTGGAAAGGTGAGATTTGTTTTTTTTTAATTCCAATAAATTCCATTGACTCATCGGTGATCGTCTAGTCCCACTGGCTCCCTCCGGATACCACGACCGCGTCCTAAACGCCGAGGCACCCTCTCCACGACGTCGCCACCTCCTTCGATCCGACTCTAGATATATTATTCAACTGCGTTACCAATCGATTTTCTCCAGCGCTACCCAGTCTTCAATTCTATCCTTATTCGTCAACTCGTCCTCTCCTAGCGGAACCTCTATGCGCTATCCCCCTTCGACATTCGATCTTGCATCTCCTATTTTTTTTGTAAGCGTTTATCGCTGGTTTGATGTCTGTAGCAGATCTACTGCCTGCTCGGCCGAGTGTCCTATCCTGTCTTGGTGGTGTGCTCATTGTTGTTGTCGTAGAGCTAGCCTCGTTCTATTTGCCCTAAGTATATTTCTCTTTGTCTGTTTGTCTCCTCGACTTGGTTCCTCTCTTGAATCTGTACTTGTAGTCGTTGCTGGGCTTGCAATCATCAGCAGTTTCAGCCTGTTTCTAGAAGGACAAGGGTCACGGAAATTCGGACATTCTCACTGACGAAACCTCTCGTTTTTATGGCGTCTCGAAGGCTTCTGGAAGCGCAAGGCGGGCATCCAACCAGGAGTCTGGATCGAGGCTCCACTGACATGGGGCCCAGCCTCCCCGCCACTCATGAGACCTATAAAGGCGGGGGTCGAACTGCTTTACAACTTGACCTCCAACCACAACATTCATATATCTCTCTCTCTTAAACGAAAGAAATACCATCTCTTTGGTTAAAGGACATCTAGTTACAGAACACCCTTCCCGTACCCTCTTCGATAGTCACTTCTCCCGTCGCGCCACGCACACGCAAACACACAAACACACGACTACGATGACTCGCACCGCAAGAGCCTCGAGCCCCCAAGCATTGTTCAAGGATCGATCTCTTGCACGCAACGGTCGTGACAAGTCGATCAAGAAGAACGGCGCCGGTGCTCATGGTTGGGGCAGTCTAAAGGACGAAGCTGATCTCGAGCTCGCCGCAGAGGACGACGAGGCGAGGGATCAAGAGGAAGAAGAGGCTGAGAACAACCAACAGGAAGGCACTTCTGTGGGTGGAGAAGAAGAGGCCGATGCCCCTCGTCGACAACGTCGGCCTTCGACGCTTGGTGAAGTCAAGGGTGAGTCTCATACGTAGAGGGGAGTGTCGATGGGGACTGATAAGCTCGATAGTCACTGTGAAGCCCGCAAATGGACAGGCTGCTCAGTAGGTGAGCCGAGGGATAGCCGAGAAGGGGTGAACAGGGATGGTCACGTGAAGGCGTAATGTGGTCAGTTTCTGAATTCGATCTTGCAACCCTTCTCTTGTCGTTCATATGACCTAGTTTTGGACTAACATTGGCCCTTAGATTTATCTTCGATTCTCCTTTCAGTCAACACACTCTTCTTGTATCTGAAGCGGTCGATGTGTTTCAGTCTAGATCAATTGTAACAGTAGCAAACAAGATTCATGTTTGATATCGACACCGGTTTGCAGTTTATACTCAGTTAGTTGGCCCGACTTGATGTGTCGAGTGGAAGACCTAGAGGTCTCATCCTTTGGGTGATCGCATCTGTTTCGACATGTAAGATTATGTCTTTGACCAAGCCTTTGCCTGTGTGTCCGCAGATGAGATCGGGATCGTCCAAGCTGATCTCAACCACACCAACGAGCCTGTGGCTATGGGCCTATAGTAGCCCGCCTTTGGACCTTTACTTTGATTCTTTTTCGTTCTTACCTAGTTTAGTCGTTTGATTATTGGGCGTTATGATTGAAGCCAAGCTTACATGCTACAACCTCGAGGCCAATTGGATTCAGAGCGCTGCTTTCACCGCCAAAAGAATGAACGACGAAGGACGATCACCGTGCTGCCTGGCAAGCTTCCACGAGTTATGCTAGCGGCTGTTTAATACGCCAGAATTCAAACTCGGATTGGACACAAATAAAAGGCCACTTGGCGCCATTTTTGTGCTTTTTGGACCCGAACCATCCCCAACAATCCCCAAAGAATTTTCATCAGGTTCACAAAGGGGAGTCTGCGGAAAGGTCGTTACGTTGACCAGCGCGATCCATTGCTAGCGAATCCTCTTCCCAGGAATTCACCTATTGCGACGAACTTACGACCATCTTGAGACATTTCCATTTTTCAAACAACCCTGCGGCGATTTCATAGACTTCCAGGCTAGAAATATAAACTCCAGGCTCCGCCCCAAATGGACTCTCCGCCAGACCCGATCGGTGTTCCACTCCCAATGTCCACTGTAGGATCTCCAGAGATGTATACGACGCCTCTACAGAGCCCACGAATGTCCAACACTCGATGGTTCGCCGACCGCTCACTTCACGCCAGTCCCACCAACTCCCCACCACCGCGATATCGATCAGATCCCATTCCTGCGAGTCCATTTCCACTCTCTCCCAACGCCATCGAGATCGTTCCTCCAACACCACCAGAATTCGCTCGTCCTGTCGAGTTTGGCGAAAACGACGTGCCGACGTACCCTCATCCTACACCACGAAGCATGGTCTCCAACATCTCCGAGGGCAAGAGAAGATCCCACAGGTCATCGAGAATGATGATGGTGGATCGAGTGTCTCGGAGTTTCCATACGGGCACGCCACCTCCTGCGATCGTCCGACTTCGAAATCCAGATGACACCTATTACACTCACGAGCCTGGTGCCTACTCTCGCCGTCCTGTATCCAACGTATATGTACGTGGTGGCGGCGGCGACGGTGGTAGTAATGGAGGGGATTCGAAGCGGTCGTCGATTATCTCGCAGCAATCGGCACGTTCGAGAAGACAGTCTGTCGCCGCGTTGATCAAAAGATTTGAACGAGGTGGTTCGAAGCGGGTGAAAAAGGTACCTACGTACGAATCTGCGCCTCCACCTCCGCCTGTACCAACAACAACCAGCCGTCTCCAACCGCCTTCACGACCCCCTCCTCCAGTACCCTATGAGGAAGAGGAAGAAGATAGCCTGAGGGAGAGGAAAAGGAGTACTGGGCAAAATCCGGACGTGACGATGTCGGACGATACGCATGTGGCTACAGTGGGGACGGGGGGTGGTGGAACCGCTGAAGGGTCTCCAAAAGCGTTGGGATCGTCGACGGCGGAATCTACGGAAGCCTTGAGCATGTCCTTGGTCGATCCATTGACTGTGCTTGAGAGAAGGAGACGAAGAGACTTTACGATCGGTTCACATAACCCTCTTTCTGGACCTCCCAACACGCCCGCCCTCGTACCTCGAAAACGCTTGTCGGAGACCAATAAAGGAGAGCCCGCTATCGTCGTTCAAGCGGGATTGCCGGCAGACGAAATAATCGAAGCAGAGGAAGAAGAGCCCGAGTTTGATCAGTTTGGGTATCTGGCCGCAAAGTTTATGCGGATTTGGACGAGGATTGGAGATATGCCGTGGGTGGCGCACCCGTGCGTCGCTACGCTCGTCATCCCACAATCAAACTCGGTGAGCAATGGAGATGGTGGGAGTTCAACTGGGCAGTCCCTATCCAATGCTACACCTTGGTATCGACCCAAGCCAAGCCTGGACGAGTTATTGGGCGAAGTGCCGACGCAATATGGGAGAGCAAACGATAGCCGCAATAACAGTACTCTCGATGAGCTCGGACAGGGCTATAATAATAATCACAGCCAAAGTCATCTTCAACGTCCTCGACGACAACGTCAACGTTCGGACGCGACGACGGCGGTGACGACGACGGAAAACGATGGAACGAGTATGGAGACTGTCGTCACTCCCACGTCTCCCACTAGGAAGAAGGGCGTTTGGCATCCACGAATGCCCGAGCCGATCGCGCAGAGGATGGGCAAGGAACGTTTCGGCGACGCTTTGGTCATTCGTGGACTCAGGAGGATGAGCTCCTGATGAAAATTTTGTCTATCTCATCCGTGTCATGCTACATATCTATCGTTATGGTATATATCGACAGATCGAAAGATTCGATTGATGTCGGGTATCACATTATCCTTTTTTGTAATGCAGTCTCCGTTTGTTATCAGTACAATTGCACACCCCTTTTTCAAGCCGGGTCTGAGTCTTGTTCAACTTGGATTGAACGTACATGAAGAGTTGGATTCATCCCAAGGAGAATATATTGTGTCGAAGCTACATAGGACGAAAGCGGATAGACGAAAGCGGTAAAGCGCGCAGTCCGTCTCACCCAGGTATGCTCGACAAAGAACAACAATAAAATCTGCGGGTAGCTACAACATGCTAACCCATTGAACACCGTGTTTCTCCTGGATTAGCGCCTCTTCGATAGGGTATTGCCCTTTGGCCCTCGCCTGCACGGCCAAATGCGGCCATTTCATCATGATCTTCTCGGATGCATCGTTTCTGATGCCATGAAGCGAAAGTTTGAAGGACTTCAAAGCGGGGCATGTTGGCTTTCCAGGTTCCAAATGTGCCTTCAAGGGAAGTGGGCAACCGGCCAGTGCCTCGAAGAATCCTTTTGACAGGGGGACATTGTCCCCAAAATCGATTTCTTCGAGGAGAGGGAGTTCGTTGAGGAAGCGTATTAAGAGCTTAGAGTCCACCACGGAATAACGTAGGCGGAGTTTCCGTGGGGAAAGCCGTCCTGGTTTGATCAATTGCTCTGTGAATATATCGAGTGGTGCCACAGTGTCGTAACTTTGGGCCTTGGGAATTTTTGAGATGGAAAGAGTATGCAAGGATGGAGCAAAGACGTAGAGCAATTTGGAACCATATATTTCTAGCGTGGCAAGACACGGTAGGCTCAATGGAGTTTTTTCAGTAGTTAATATTGTCGAGTAAGACATGTTTAGGGTTTGCAGTTGAGGAAGCTTGAGGTCGCTTTCAAGCGTGGTACACGACAAAGTGAGCTTTTGCAAGGTCGGGATCGAAAGGGTCTTGTTCAGGATAACCCTACATGCAGTAAGAGATAGAGCGACGAGTCCGGGTGGAGAGCACATAATCTTGAGACCACAGCCACTTAACACTCCTCCACTAATACGAAGATTCCTCAGGCATTTCTGAGCGGATAAGTCGCGATTGAGATCCCCCATATGGTAGAAGGATAGTTCGAGAAGGTGGAGTCGAAAGGCTGTCTTCTGTATCCTCTCAATCAAATTGGGAGGTACGTCCGTAAGGTAAGCATTTTCGAGCTCGGGAAATACAAACTCATCAAAAGTGGTAGATGGAAGTTTTTGAGCGGAATTTCCCATCACAGATAGGGTGTGTATGCGACAATATGCTTTAGCATCACGCAAGACATTGATCAACTTGCGAGATGGGGTATCCGGGGTCTCGGATCGTCCAAATTCGAAGCGGACTTCAAGGGGACCTCCAGCTGCACGAGCGAGCGCATTTTGAAGTTGGTTACTTGTATGGCAGACTTCATACCCACAATACCTCCTCGAACTGTGGCTGGTGGTATCAGGTAGTATAATTCTGGACCATATCCTCCTTGCATACGTAGCGGCCCTTCTCCACCGCCGGCAAACATGCATAAGAGGCCACGGATCTCCATGGTATCTGTCTTCGGAATAAAACTCGAAGATGATCGTAAGGATTTCATCCGGAAAGTCGTGAAACTTGGTGAAGACCTGCTGCGCAGATTGCTCTTGTTGCTGTCCGTTGTTTTCGTCCTGTAAGCTTTCTTGGCTTCTTGCAACCCCGGATGAGGACGGGACACGAGTGGGTGCCGCAACCGGGTTGCGAGAACGGAGATGAAACTAAAAGGTTGATGAGTAACTTTTTAAGTGAAAATTCACAGGAAAAGGTGGCATACGGTGGTCCCTTTTCTACGGCGTATTATCTCTTTATTCTGCGGTGTTGTATCATCTCTATTTGGCTCGGCCTGCTTGCTAGTTTCAATATAATTTGCAGTAGTTCGACGTGGACGATTCATAGGGCGTTTATATTGGATTTTCCAGCTGAAGAAGGGAAAGTGGGGCGGTAACCAGTAGCCTGGATGGGCCGACAATTGGGCGTGGTCAGGTCTAAGAGCGAAAGGCGACGACTTGCCACACCTATATTTCCGAAGTAAAATCAGGATGAGATCGAAATTTATTTCTTAACCCAGAAGTCCAGATTAACTATTGCTGAAAGAGAATTCTAGTTGTACACTTAGGTTGGACTGAATTGATATCACGACTTTGAACAGAACATAATGGGTTGACAGGACATGTCGAATCCGAGGTGAAGAGGCGAGAAATAAATCAAATGAGATACTACGACATGACATCTCTATCAAGAGTACTGGATGAAGAACAACAAAAAGTGATCATTTGCTACAGCATAGTCATCCACTGAGCCCCAGTTCTCTGGCAGACTAAGGCCTCTGCAAGAGGATATTGCCCTTTGGCCCTCGCCTGTACGGCCAGACGAGGCCACTTCATCGTAATGCTCTGTGTCGGGTCATTCCGAATTCCATGCAGTGAAAGTTTGAACGACTTCAATGAGGGGCAGATTGGCTTCCCAGGTTCCGACTGTGCTTTTAGAGGAAGTGAACAACCGGCGAGTGCCTCGAAGAATACCTTCGTCAGTGGGACATTGTTCCCAATATCGATTTCCTCAAGGAGATGAAGCCCGTTGAGAAAGCGCACGAGGAGGTTGGATTCTATAAGGGAATCATCTAGGTGAAGTATTCGTGGAGATAGACAACCTGGTTTGGTCAACTGCTCCACGAGTGGCTCTACAGCACCTGAGTTTCTACTCTTATGAATTTGTGCAATAGAAAGAGTATGCAATGATGGGGCAACAATGTATCCCCACATAGAATCGGTAACATTAAACGTGATAAGAGATGGTAGGGTCAGTGGGTTCTCTTCAGTAGAGAAAATCATTGATTCCTCCATGATTAGCACCTTTAATCGAGGAAGGTCCATGTTCCCTTGAATAGAAGTGGACATTAGTCTGAGACTTTGCAAGCTTGGGATCGAAATTGTCTTGTCTATGCCAATTTTGAATGCGCCAAGACTTAAATTGACAAGTCTGGGTGGAGAGCACACCATCTTGAGGCCCCCATCATTTAATGTTCCATATCCTTTAATGTGAAAATCCGTGAGGTTCTCCCGGTTAGAAACATCCCAATTGAGGTGGTTATCTTCATACCAGAAGAGCTCGAGAAATTGGAGTCGAGGGGCCGTCGTCCGAATCCGCTCATGTAAATCACTTGATGGGGGCGAAAGAGTGACTCTCTTGAGTGACGGGAGCGTGAATCCATTGAAGTCGAAGTGCTGAAGCCGTGTAGCAAAAAGTCCATCTATGGATAAAGCACGTATACGAAGGTACGCTTTAGCATCACGTAACACCTCAATTAGGCTGTTAGAGACGGTATCTTCGGTGTCAAATCTGAGACAGAGTTCGATAGGACCTTCGACTGTGCGAGCAAGTGCACCTCGAAGTTGTCTCTCCGTATCGCAGACTTCGTAACCACGATATCTTCTCGACTTGTGATCGGATGCACGAGTCAACATGATTCTGGACCATATCTTCCTTGCGTGTGTAGCTGCTAATCTCCATTGACGACACACATGCATGAGGGTCCATGGATTTCCCCAGTAAATATCTTCGGTATAGAACTCAAAGATGATTGAGAACACTTCGTCAGGGAAGTCCTGCACATTGACTTTCTTTTCTATATTTTTCTGTTTGTTCGCAATTTCAGATGAGCAAGAGGCGTAATGAACAGAGACTTACAGCCTGGTTGCGAGGACGGAGCCGGGACTAAAAGATTGATGAGTGAAATTTGAGCGAGGGCTGGCAAGTAAAACTAGCATACTGTATATTTATTTCTACTACGGTGCATCTTTGCGCTTTGTGGTGTTGTATTGCCTCCCTTCGACCCGGCGTGTTTTCCAGTTTCTTCTGTATTTTTACACTAATTTGAGGAGGAGTGCTTATAAAGCGTTTAGAATCCCTTTGGAAAGCGAAAGGAAACCGGTGCAACGATCTAATGGGTCCTCTGGATGTGGTGAGGTCTAGGAGCGGAAAACAGTCATGGCTGTACACATATCTATTTACGTCGGCTCAATAATCAGAACGGCACAATTATGATAGTTCCAAGATCTATTTCTTAACGTAGGACCCTGGATTGACTGTTTCCAAAAAAGAATTTGATTAAGTAAGGGCGACACAATCAAGGATTCAAGCTATACTAGAGTACATTTGGTCAAAGGCATATGAGGCAAGTACATATGAGGCCAATATAGTAAGATGAAGAAGTATCCAGTGTGAGGGGTGTCTCGTCCGGGAGTATTATACAGTGAACAATTGAATCCCTAGTTTCTTACAACATGCTAATCCACTGAGTGCTAGATTTCTCCTGGATTAAGGCCTTTTCCAGAGGATATTGCCCTTTGGCCCTCGCTTGCACGGCCAAGTACGACCATTCCATCATAGCTCCCTTAACTGCTTCATCGTGAATCCGGAGCAAGAACAATTTGAACGACTTCAAGGAAGGACAGACAGACTTCCCTGGTTTCGAGTGTGGCTCTAAAGGAAGTGGACAACCGGCGAAGGCCTCGAAAAATTCCTTTGTTAGTGGGACGTTTCCCCCGATTTCGATTTCTTCAAGGAAAGGGAGCTCGTCGAGGAAGTGCACCAAGGAGTTCGAGTCTACGTCAATGTCACGTAGGCGGAGCCTCCGTAGAGAGAGATGCCCTGGTCTGATCAGTTGCTTTGTGAACGTCTCGAACGAGCACACAGCGTCAGACACTCTGGAATTGGTTAATTTGGCGATGGAAAGAGTATGTAATGATGGGGAAAGGATGTAGAGATGATTGAGCAGCCTAGAATCGACAATATCTATCTAACGTAATGAGAGATGGTAGTGTCAATGGATTGGCTTCGGTAGCTGAAATTGTTGTAAGATGTATGATTAGAGTTTTTAGTCGAGGAAGATTGAGATTTCCTTTGATTCTAGTAGACTTTAGTGTGAGTTCTTGCAAAGTAGGGATAGAGATATCGTCTGTGACTGTGACTGTGACTGTAGCAAGATATAAGCTAACAAGGTTAGGTGCAGAGAACACCATTCCAAGCCAGCCGCCAAATTTCCGCCATACCTGTACAAGCAGATATCTTATCTGTGAGGTAGTTCCGATCCAATAAATCCCAATTGAAGCTACCCTTGTCGAACTGGGATAACTCGAGATATTGGATTCGAGGGGCTGAGTGTTGTCTAAATGCGTATACTTAAATCAGTGGGCGTGGTCGTAAGTGTGACGCTCTTGAGAGTCGAGACGGGAATATAAATCCATCGAATGTGGTGCGTGTGAGCCATTGGTTGGAGTCACAGTCACGGGGTACCTTGATTATGGCCCATAATTGTTGACGATACCTCGTAGTTGTACCACGTCGACATTTTCACTGTTCACTCACTAATGCCATAATCTCCCTCTTCGGCCCGACGTGTCATTATTCACCTTTTTTTAATTGTTCAATCTTGAACATTTTGCTTTATTTCATTCTCCTATCCTATCGACCGCTGTTTCATTGAACGTCTTCGAGAATCATTTCGCTGTAGTGTGACAATGGAAAGGAGACAAAATACATTGTTGTATCGTCAGCAGGGAAGAAAAGAGCATGGAACAGTGTGCTATTCTAATCATTCACCATACAATGAAAGGGTTAAGAAACGACGTAGGCTGCAGGAGGTTAATTCACATTGCCCCTTCCCCCAGTGTCAATGGTAATATTTCCTCAGTCTATCTTCGTTTCTGTAAGGTTCAGTGTCCAGTGTCCAGGTGTCAGTGCCTCCTGTAGTGTTCGTTGCACCCGCCTGGGTGGCGAGTGGCGCAACGCTCTTAGACCCCCCCCCCCCCCGTCTTTCCAGCCGTGAACGCGACTCGCAATTTTGGGCCAGAAAGAGCACATTCAGCCTGTAGTACTCACCTACCTTTCGATATTATTATTGTGGTGCAACGATGTCAGATCCACCGAGTTCAGACGCAATGGTCGACGTTTTGCCCACGAACCAACAATCTGGAGAAACTGTAGCCACCGGTACAGCTGCCCCTACCACTTTGAAGATTTTTTGCCTCCTTTTTGGAGAAGGCGTCGCCTTTTCTGTAACCATAGGCAGCGATGAGACCGTTGACGAACTCAAGGAGGCGATCCATAAAAAGACACCGAATCTTTCTTCCATTGATCCCAAATTTCTTAAATTGTACCTGATCAACATCGTCGATGAAGAAGATGAGGATTCATTGCGAGACACCGTGGAGAACCTATCGCTCGGAAAGCATTTGGGCCCAGCGACACGCCCCCTCTACAAGGTGTTTTCTGGTCCCCTTGCAGATGAAACAATCCATATTCTTGTCAAACTTCCAGAACTGGGTAAGTGGATAGCATCAATGCATCATTAAACCTCGTTCCCGTCTTTTCGGATTGATAGCTGATCAACAATTTCCTTTTTTTTAAATCTTACTCATTCGTTACAATCCTTCTGGTTTGGACTCCTGATGACGATATTGATCCACAACTACCGCCGATTCAATCAACACTTCACGGCCCTCGCGACTACCCTTTTCTTGTAATACCC
The DNA here is from genome assembly GCA_019627725.1 of Serendipita sp. 401. Taxonomy (NCBI): domain Eukaryota; kingdom Fungi; phylum Basidiomycota; class Agaricomycetes; order Sebacinales; family Serendipitaceae; genus Serendipita; species Serendipita sp. 401. The sequence continues at coordinate 33,799 of WSTQ01000055.1, read as the reverse complement.
TGGCTGTAACCTCTGTCGCTAACAATCCTGTTGATGGATCACCATTGGTCCCTCCCCGTCACTACTGGTCTCTTGTTGGTCCTTACTACTCCCATCACTCGTTTATCGCCATCTCCCCTCGGTCTCGATTCCCTTCCTTTCTACCTCCTCGTTCCCTCGCTCCCTTCGCCATAACCCAATACCTACGCCGATGTTCCAACTCACACACCCACGGTCCTTCTCTCCATATCTTGTCATTGTCTTCCTGTTTCCTGTCGATACTTCCTTTACTGTCACTCCTCACTCCCGATAACTCGCTCACTTGCCACCACATATTCTCCTGGATCCGACATCGCTCCTTTCAACGACTCGCACTACTGACGATCCGATCCCTTGATTATGGCCCATAACCATCCGGGTTGTTGACGATACGTCGTTGCACTGCGTCATTTTCACTGTTCACTCACCACCGCCACAATCTCCCTCTTCGGTTCGACGTGTCGTTATTCACCTTCCTCATAGAGGGACCGCCTCTAAAGAAGCGAAAGCGAGGACCAAGTAAGTAGATCGCATAAATGCGACATCAAACCCTTTTATTGTGTCCACAACTAAAGATATCGCATGCAGGCTCCTCATCTTTGAACGTTGCGTCAGAACGAGAGGAGTACTTCCAATCCGCACCAATGAGGGCGCCGTCCAACAGGGCTACTCCCAAGAACTTTGCAGAGATGCAATCAAACTCGAAAGCTTGGATTTTCTGTGGTCGACCCAATGCAACGGAGCCACCGATTCCGATTGCTCTCTTGCACGATGCCTTCGGTGCGTTTGTAGACGAGACCAAAACCTACACACCGACTGCAGATGACTACAATTTTACTCAAGACTGCAGACTTCTCATGTCCGCGTTCTACCCCAACGAAAGCGCTCGCGCGGAGGCTTTCCGCGACCTCATGGAGAAAACAGACATCAAGCTCGATATGCAGTTCATTGGAACTTTTCACACTGATGGATCTGCCTCTGTGGGCAAGAACTTCTTCATGATCACAGAAGCAAAGGATGAGGCCGCTGGGAATGCTGCCGAGCCGTTCTTTCAATCAATATCCTATTATCTTGAATCTGTTCGTGCAAAACCACCGGTGGTCAAGTCTGTCTTTCCATGCTTCCTAGTGTACTATTTCGGTGAGCCCCTGATATTGCCTTTGGAATATGGCCTCACTGTACATTGTACCTAGGTGCTGGGATTGGAGTTGCTGGTGCAGTGCTAACGGGACGCGTGAATGCTGAAGTACTCACCCCTATTTTGCCTTTCAATATGCACTCATCAAATAAAGAGATGTTCGACCAACTCGCTCGCACCTTGGGGGCTTTGCGACTTGCTTATAGCCGGCTCCAGAACTACTATGAATCGAACGTATTCAACCACGACCAACTTGCCTATCCCTATCCCACCGACTATAAACTCCTCAGAAACGACGGCACGGAAAGTGAGGAGACCATTTCCTTTTGCTATGATCGAAAATACGAAGAAAAACTTCTTTTTTTTGCGATCACGAAGGACTCTCAGCCACAGCTCATTTGTATCAAGTTCAGCCGGAGCTACTCAAAAGAGGCACACCTATGTGCCGCTAAAATCGGCCTGGCCCCCAAATTACTTGGATTCCGCACCTTACCGGGTGGATGGTTCATGGCTGTAATGGAGGACCTCACGCCTATGGGAATCAGTAAACATCCCGAGATCTCGCAAGCCGAGGCAGATGAATTTCAACAAAAGGTACAGGAGTATCACTCTCATGGCTTTGTCCATGGGGACATTCGTATAGCAAATGCATTTGTCGTTTCTTCATCAAACATAGATGGGGGAACCAAATCAGATCAACACAGAGTCAAACTAGTGGACTTCGATTGGTCAGGTCGTAGTGGTGAGGTTTACTACCCAAGTCTCTTGAACAGGGAAATTTATAGGCCAGATGGTGTACAAGACGGTGCCTTGATCTCAGAGGAGCATGATAATGCGGCTGTCCAGGTGGTGATCGAGCAACTTTTGGCGTAATTTGTTTGTGTAGCTTGTTGTATAATCACTGTGAATCTCTTTATGTAGATTCATCAAGGGTCACATACCCCTCTGACTAATATACAAAGTTTATTTCCATCTTAACTGTTCTACATTATTGTTGATAGATCCCCCAGGCTCGTGGCTCCCCTCGACACGTCGTCGTTTCTACATACGACCTGATGCAAAAAATGCGACAAATTAACCTAAACGATATAAAAAATCATTCACACGACTGCTTCTAGCTTACCAGTCAGTCATTGCCGCCAACGAAAGCTGGGTTGAAATGCATGGAGCACGCACATCCGCCAGATTATGATAGCAACGATCCATAAACATCGTCTTGTCGATAAGAAAAGCTGCCTGGACCCATGGCTGATTACCGAGGACGTATGGGACAGCATAGGTTGGTAGTTTTCGTTTCAGAACCCTACGATCCTGACCTGTCCAATGCTGCACTAGACGAATAAGTGATCGTATCAGTTCAGGGTTATCCCTCCTTTAGAGGTCCCTGGCCCTTTTTGGATCCACGAGAATCTGCAGCTAGGCCGCTCGGAGTCGCTGATGAGTCGTATATTCTCCACAGACAATCAATCCTCCTGCATTTGACCATTGTTGATACTCTTTTGCTTCTCTTGCTTTAGATGCGGATTAGTGTCGCAGGGAAAAACTGTGTAAATTACCACCCTAGGCGGACCATGATCCCAATTGGTTAAGCAACCGTCACTAATACTAGTTAGGGTCCTTCTCGTAACTACTCTAGGGAGTATTGGACCCCGAGCAGGTTTGGACAATATCTTCTTGAAGGACTCGGAGAGTACAACCGGACTATCCATATGAAGGACCTATCTCAGGGGTTGAATTAGGTGAGAATCTCACAAATCAACGAGCGGCTCACCGTATCGCTCGGCTTCCTGAGACCTGAGATTTGTATTTACTCCATCAACCAATCAACGATGTTTCGTTCTCCCTGGTCTCTCTCCCGTTGAGCTATTTCTCATTGTACGACATGCGACCCTCTCTTTACAACCCATCGTTCAGGCACTGTACCGAGACCCGTACCCTTCGAACTGTGGTGAGAATCTCAGAGAACGAATCCTAATCGATTACTGTTATAAAGGCAAGTATGAAGGAAGTAGAGGCCACTCACCGGTTTATTTCGGCTCGAAGAGTTGATTACAGTTCAAGACAGACATACGACGATCCGGTTGCGAATAGATGTAAGTCCGTGCGAATGAGTGAGCAGTGGGAAGTTGGATGGGCTCGAGGAATCGCGTCGTTCGTAACCAGCTTGGACTTTTCACTCGAACGGTGATACAGAGAACATAAACTTGAGACTGGACGAGCAACGAACATTGGTTCATCCAGGGATTCGCGTCGTTATGCTGATCGAGAATCGTGCCTAGTGCATCGTATTCCATTATTTCGTCGATTATCGTTGCTTTCGCTTTGTTTGTAACTTGGATTTTGTGACTTGGCTCAGCCCAGACAGGTACAACGCTGAAGTAAGAGAGAGAGTGCCTGTGAATTTTGTGGTAGAGGTCCAAGGCGGTGAATCGCCAGCTTTGTTCCCGTCGCCGTCACCTGCATAGTGAAGGGTATTCTATTTTCAGAAAATAATAATAATAATCGTCCTAATCGAATTTAGAAGACTCACTGTCGTCATTTCATACGCTCTCTATATAGAAGAGCTACCGACAGCACATCGCCTAGCGAAGCGCGAAAATGGCGTAGACAAAGTCTCATCATCCCTTCACTCATCCTTCACCACGAACATAATGTGACATGGTCACCCTTTTAGGAGATGGTTGCTAGTTGGTACGTTCCCACTGACCCGCATTGGTCTCGCGATCGCACCCCCTTCTACCTCTACCATAGAACTTCACACCTGCCTCAATGCCAATATCCATCCACATCGTGTTACACTCACTGCTCTGCTGGCCGGTGCCAATTGTGCTACCGATGATCCGATAGCGGCGACTGTCCGCCGAGGGAAAACAGGCTATGCAGACTATGCGCTGTAGTTGTACCACTACCGCTATTGAAGAAATTGATCGCGTATTACCTTTATGCAAAGGTGACTTCGCCTACTTCGTATCCGTATGGAACTTCCCTAATACTTGAGGCTGGCCACCGTTCCAACACCCTCCCCCTCCCCTCCCCCAAGGGCACTAATTGGTCCTCCCTTATCACCACTTGAACTGGTTATCCTGTGATAACCTCTGCTCCAGATAAACTGACCCGGCACTGCTCCCACATAATTATTTGACCCAAACCAGTCCACCCGAACCCGATTTTGCCGAGCTACTGCAGACGCGGGGTACGATCACGCCGCCTTCTTCAACGTTTACCCACAATACATCTACGGGTTCTCGCTAATTATCTCTTGGGCCGCCGATCTGCTTTGGCAAGACGGCCTGGTGTTGTTCGCGTATATTCGACTCATTACCTGTTCCTCCCGTACCTTCACGCGAGAGTTCCACGAACATTCCTAGGTCAGGTGAATATCCTGACACCCAGCGTGAGTCGTCCAATGATGACTATTCCCACTAAGCAGACGCAATCACGGGGGGACTAGTAGTTCTCTGTGACCGGAATCACGGAATAAGACACACACATACACACCGCTTTGGCTTCCTCTTTGACTACCGACTGGCGACTGGCGGCTGATCAACCAACAAAGATCATCGTTTTCGCCCGCCCATTTGACCTTATTATTCTTTCTAGGACAGTCATTGACTGTGAGTAATGAATGTCTCACAGATCCACTCTCGCCCAATGCCTGTCTCCACCTCTCGGTGTCCCCAGGCATGAGGTCAGGAGGGAGGATTTTTGCTGCTCTCTGACTATTCGCAACGACGAGGGTTTCTATAGCTTTCTCGTAGACTTCAATCAGATATATACTTTTTCCACCCTGTATCAGCGTTTTATCTATTTGTGGTTAATTATATCCCGCCCAATAGTGAGGGGCCAGCGTCGAGTTGGACCAAACGAGGATGAGTACTATTGTCCATGAAGAATAAGAGGTCTGGGATTATACCCGTTCGCCTTGCTATAGGTCAAATTCCCCCAGATAAGCTGGCTGAGTCTAGGTTTATGAGGACCACTGAGCAGTCGTGGGACGGGATTGGAGATTCCGATGGTGATAAAGACTCGGTCATAGTTGTCCACCGGCAATGGAGTTCGCTCCGGGCGCATCGGTTTGGGCAGAAGGTTGCTGAGGCGAAGCGCGGGAGTCGAAGAGGGATTGCGGTGGAAGTAGAAACGGGCGTCTATGAACTGCGGTCGAAAATCGCGTGAATACGTGTCACTGGTTGGACTCGAAGTGATAAAGCGACACCGCGAACATTGCCCTCTGCTGTGCATGGATTAGTATAGTGGCTTAATACAGGAGAGGCACGGCAGATATTTACCCCCAATGACTGAGTGGGCCTACTCATACTACAAAACCACCCAAATTAGTCCAGTATCAAATCGATATTCTGACTTTCGACCTGGTTATAGCGAGAGATTCGTGCAGTCGATTATTTATTGAGAGAGAGAGAGAGAGAGAGAGAGAGAGAGAGAGAGAGAGAGAGAGAGGTCTTTATTTTTCCATTCCATTGCTAGCAGCTGGTACACATCGGAACCAAGGCGCGATCTGACGAGCAGTCCGAGAGCTATTCTACGGAGGGAGATTGTAGTGATCTATGTATGCTAAACTAGGGTACGCTGTGCTGTCGACGGTGATGATAGGTGTGACCGGTGGTCGAGTATACATATACAGTAGTGTATGTGGTAATAAACAATATGAAAGGATGAATGCATGGCATGGGAAGATGCGATTAGTTATTGAGCTGCCGTGCCCCTTCGATAATGGGTTGCTATTCCGTGCATAGCGGACTTGAATGCTGTAACGGAACGACGCAAACGACGCGAACGACGCGAACGACGGCACCGCGTCGTACGCATCGTCACCCAGCCTCACCCATCACCACGACTCCCCGAATTTCGCAGTAATGATCTTCATTATCATTCCTATTTACTTTCTCTATATCATCTACTCTCACGGGCAGACGATTCTCCGTACTCTTAGGATAGTAAGTCTGATTGTGTATCCTAAGTAGCAAGCACTTTGTACCCGACCACCCCCGACCAATCTAGTTGTTTCAACCGGTCATTATTTCCTCAGTAAGAACCTCAATATCAATCCTCGCTCGGTTCTTACTTTCGGTCTTCGTACTGGAGCTTCAATCCGTATTCATTACAAATGCCCGCTGTGCGAGTGAGGTGGACAGCCAATAATCATACTGGAAGGCTGAATTGCCTTTTCTACAATTCCAATGCAGCGTAACAACTGCCGCGAAACAACTCTTGGCCACCGTCCACTCCTTTTCCTTACCGATTCTTTTATGTCGCTGCGCTCTTTGGTTGAATATAATGGTTGAGCCATCATATCTGAGCGCGGCTACAACGCCTGTCCTGATTAATGAGCACACAGTCCGCACCGGCACGGCAACAAACTTGGTTGATCAGAAGAGAATCACCCAGCAAAGCTCATGGTGAATGCTACCAACTCTTAATGATATGATTCATCGAGGCAAAGGAGGACCACAAGTTTCTATCTCCGGATCTTACATTACACTGCGTCAATATTCACGTTGACGATATTGAGGACTCATGAAACGATGCCCTTGATAAATGCCTACTGACTTGGTCCACAAAGATTAGCGGCTTCATCTGGTTTCAAGCACCTCTTGACCTCTTCCATCATCTGGCGGTAGTCCTTGATTCCATTGGATATGAAATGCTTGTGAACAACATAGATAGGGGTCATTGCAGATGTGAGCCCATCAAATGTGCACAACCTAAAAGGGAAGGTGCTTAGGAGCCAGGTCACTGTCAAACTCGCTCGCTGGCTGCCTCACTCTCCCTCCCGCATCCGACGCTGATCGATCTGGATATGTCTTTGTGAATCGTTTACTATACGGCCCATAACCTTCCGGATTGTTGACGATGCCTCGTTTCACCATGTCATTTTCACTGTTCACTCATCACCGCCTCAATCCAATCTCCCTCATGGGTCCGACGCTCGCGGTCCTTTCGTCATGACCCATTAGCGACTACGTCGATGTCCCAACTCCAACTCCAACACCCACGCCCACGCCCACGCCCACGATCCTTCGCTTCATATCTTGTCATTGTCTTCCTGTTTCCTGTCGTTACTTCCTTCACTGTCGCTCCTCACTCCCGATAACTCGCTCACTTGCCACCACATATTCTCCTGGATCCGACATCGCCCCTTTCAACGACTCACATTACTAACGATCCGATCCCGCTTCAGACGGTGGTGAGTATGTATAAGGAGCGTATTCGAAGGTACGCTTCGGCAGCACGTAAGACTTCAATCAACGTGCGAGCTATGGTATCCATAGCGGCGTTTTCCGCGACTGTATTATCCACGCCATAGGAATCTACATCTTCAAGTTGACCAAATTCAAACCAGAGGTCGAGAGGACCTCCAGCTGAGCGAGCAAGCGCGTCTCGAAGTAGATATTCCGTATGGCAGACTTCGTACCCTCCATATCTCCTCGATATATGATTGGTTACGTGGGCTAATAGGATTCCAGACCATATTCTCCTTGTATCTGTCGCGAGTGTTCTCCATCGACGACAAACCTGCATGAGTATCCATGGATCGTTATTGGAAAGACTTGAGGCATAGAATTCGAAAATGATGGAGAAGACCTCGTCTGGAAAGTTGAACAGCCTGGTGAAGGCAAACTTGTCCCGCATAGATTGCCCAGATTGCCCTCTATCCGTCTTTCCTTCTAAATCATCCTGCGGGACAGCAACCTGGTTCGTGAAACTTAGCTTGAACTAAAGCATTGAGTATTTTAGCCGAATTTAATAGGTTGAAATGGCATACATTGGCTTCCCTTCTACCACAGCGTGCTATTTCCATTCAGCTCGGTGAGGACGATCACTTGTATAAGTGTCGATGATCTCCCAAGATAAAGCTAATAAAATGGAATCAGGCCTCAGTGACCAGGGTGCGTCGTATATATCGGCGCTGGGTAAAAGCCGAGTTGACACATTTTACCACTCACATCCAGTACCTCACGAAAGCTGACCGTATTAAAGGCCACTCACGGGATTATAGCAATGCACGGCTCGATATCGCTTCAAGAGATTACATTGGCAAGGTAGTAGCAACATGCTGATGAGATGGGCTAGATGCGGATATACAGTGAGGGGAAAACTGGAGACGAAATGTATGCGAGAGAATGCGAGAAGACATATGCAAGAGGGAATGATTGGATGTAGATTTTGTCAACCAAAGGCTGGTGAGCTTTCATTAGAGAATTGATGGTTGTGGTGATGGGGGTGGACATGGTATTGGTACGCAAACGGTTGAAATACCGAGGGATAGCTCAGGCAGTTCGCCATCCCATAGGTATGAGTCTTTCAGTCTTGAATCGGCAACCGACCAGTCGTCACTATCACTCTCTCGTGATGGGGTGAAGACGGAAAGGTTGCCGGTGGAACGGCTGCGAAGGGACGATGGAATTGGTGGAGGGCGCGGCATAGCGATTAAGAATCCAGCTCGCAGATGCTGAATCTCGTACAATGGCGGCGTATCCGGTCTTTCGGGAAGCTTTTCATCTTCATCCACACAGGACGAAGCGGATTCGAGGCGAGGGAAAGAGAGCATATGCCGAAGGCTAACCTTCGTCTTCATTTGAGGTAGCTTCTCACTAGGAATATCCATTATCGTATATCCTATAGTCTTCTTCTCTTCAATCGAAGATACCGTTTTTGTCTCAGCAAGAGAAAAGGGCTACGAATTGAGGTCAGGAAAGGCGAATACAAGGGTTGGAATTCGGAGGTAACTCACCTGGATCACTTCCAATAGTTCGTCCGTCGAAAGGCTGATAGGAAGTGGTCCATTACCGATCCATGCATCTTCTAAACGAGGCCTTTTCGTGTGTTTATGTTTCTTCTTACGTCGTGTTTGCTCGCCAGATCCATTGCTTTGTTGCTGTTCCATTGCTTCCAAAGCTGCCAGCTGCCTTGCGCGCTGCCGCCGTCGAATGAGGGTACGTATAAGAAACGCGAGGATAATGGACAGGATGACCAGAAGAGCAAGGAGGATTGAATAGATGTATCTGTGAACAGGAAGATGACCTCCGTCAGTCCATCTTTACTCTACTTCCCAGACTGTCGCTTACACTATGTTTTGTTTTGTTAGCGATCCATGAGTATATGCTTGCTCATTAACTTCAGAGGACCACGCAGTAACTGGGCTCTCCTGCGACAGTGGCGATGAGGAAATCGGAAATGGCAACGGAGATGGTTGGGGAATCGAATGTACGGATGGAATAGCGGACATCGTTCTAGAGAGATGCTAGAGAAATAAGCTCGTTGATTGAACACGTCTGAAGCGCGTAGGCCTGTCTCTGGCTCTCGTCGCTTCGCTTCAATGGTCCGTTGTGGCTAACGGGGACGGATAGTGCGTGCAGACTGTGCTGCTCGTTCCCAACGAGTTGCTAGACTGAGGATTAGGAGGAAAGAGAGAAATGGAAGGGTTTAAAGTGCTGTTGCGCCTCTCAAGTCGAAGCAACGGCGAGGGTCTGCAAAACGCCTTCCTGTTTAGGATATCGCTCTCTTTGGCCAAAACTCCCACGCCGTGACCACCTGTGACCAGGGCAAAAACTAGCAACAATATTCGTTTGCTTGAGATAAATTCATTTAGATACATAAAGAACATAGAATATTGTATTTTTGTAAGAAGAGGACCTTGCGCCAGCCGGTAGACAGGTCAGGCTCAAAGATCGTCAGATGCCTTCCACCTTTCTCCCCAACCACGACAGGTTCAATCTACAACGTACAGATATGCGTATATAGTATCTTACTTAGTAAATTTTGGGTGTCATGAGGGTTTAAACCATGTCATGTTCACGTTTGAAGGTCAATATTGCACTAACGACATAGATGATATGCCCCCTCGATCGTCTGACCCGCTTTGAGCCTTTCCTAAACGTGATGTTTGTATTCTCAGAGGTCATGCCACACGCGCAAACGGAGCCTGACAAGGGCCGCAAAACTTTGGAAATCGCCACAAAGACACCTGCACTGACAATGGAAGGTACGCTCTTAAGCGTCTCATCTATCGCCCAAATTCCAGCAGAATGTCTCAAATGTCTCATTTATCTACATCTAGGTTCTTCATCTTCAGAAGTAGATCCAACTCCGGTGAGCGTCCAGGAATTACGCACACAATGTTGAGCTGACTGGTCCTCCAAGTTACCCAAGTACACAGAACACCCAGATACGAACATGAGTGATAGTGATGAAGAAATGTTCTCTGTGGCTCGCGAGACCGAAAGCTCACGCCTCAGGGTTCCTTCTACGAACAAATCATTGGACACGCTTCAGCAAACGATAGACACCAATATCCACAATTCTGAGTCTTCTGATGATGAGGGTCAGGCTCAACGTACACATACTCTTGACTTGCTCGACCGGATCGAACACATGTACCGACTTTTGGATTTGATCAGCGACCAAGGAACGGGTGGGGCCGTCGATAAGGTTATCATCGCTCAGGATTCTATCGCCAAATTTGCCAATAGGATTCATACTGGTTCATATATCTCAATGACAAAGGTCCGTTGGAAACGTTGTTTTCGTCCCTTCGGGCAGTGCTTACCGAATGGCCCCTCTCTAGGTCAATTTCCATGCCTTGGATAAGCACAGGATTCGGCCTCGTGGAATATACGGATCCATTAGTGCTATCGCTGATTTTCTCTTGAAACTTGGCTGTATCGACGAGGAAGTGTAAGCCATTTCAATCTTCGAGTCATTTAAACGATATTCTTACAACTATTCCTTGATTATGTGTGTTCGAAACCTCACAGACACGACCTTTTGGTTCAGCCTCGAGACGAGAGTTCTGGTGTTTCCCGTCCAACGCTTCGACCTGGACTTTACATCATTAATGCAACTGAAATTGTGGAGCCAGATTTGTTCCACGTAATCTTTTGGCCGGAAGATGATACTTGGGTAGACGGGGTGGTCTCCGCTGCCTCTAGAAATCGTGTGACGTTCATGCGGTAAGCTGTCCTGATCCCCTCTACCCCTTACTTTCTTTATTTGGTCTTTTCCTTGTATCAACACTAATTTCTCGGGTGCTTCTAACGTACATTCAATCAGATATCTCACTAAATTGTGTGACCAAGTTGTTTGCTTGATCTCAGATGAACATTCTCAAAACTTGGAATGGAAGGAAGACACGGCTATAGCAATTCCAGACGATGATCCAGAGACGGAGAGTCAAGACCTCTATGATCGCTTGTTTTCTTTCTCTGTGAAGCAGACCAACGATCAAGAGGAGACGGTGACTGCGAAAGAGGGGTTTACTGTTGGTCCTTATCATCGAAAATGTTTGCAGTATGCTCACGTAGTCTCAGCTAAAGCATACTATTATCGCAGAGCAGGAGCGGCCACCCAAAAAGTACCCGGAACATTTCCCTATCGACGCGCTGCAACCTCGAGTTTTGGTTGGAGACCTCAACCAGGCGATAATGCGGGTAGACTACGTACCGGAAGAGATAGAAAAAACAAAGGTGGTATGGAGGCTCAAACGGAGCATTATGGAGGACAAGCTGACGTAAGTCGCTCCTCATGCTATCGACCTACACCCATAGCTTATATTACGACAGAGAAATCAAGACACCTGTCATCAGACTTCATCCCAACATCGACCGCGATAGTCTTGAACACTTGCTAGAGCTCGGGATTGGGACGCGTTGCGGCAAAGTAGAAGAAGAATGGAAGCGAAGGATAGAAATCGATGAACAATTCAGAGAGAATGAGCGAAGACAGCAAAGCAAATCGGAGTATGCGAAGATTGACCGTACTTTGGAGACGCTGTCGAAAGGTCTGCCGTTTTGGCTCGTGAGAAAGACTATAGAACACTACGGGTGGGTCTTAAATTGTGGTTCTTTTGGTGTTCTGACGAGGAATCGTTAGCTCCATCTCGGAGGAGATGCTCATAACAGCAGTTCTAGGAGATCAAAAGAGGACTATTGGTGCAGAGGACGTTTCAAATGGCATACGAGATGGTATTTATACAACTCCTTCTCGGGCTCGGGACCTGATACTCTACTCAGTCGAGACTTTTTTATCAAGAAACGAGATCCTTCGATCTCGTATCATGGTTCCATTTCGTCAGGATATCTCCAAATTGGAAACTGATTACTACTCTCGATTTAACATTCTCAAGCGTCAGTTTCGCCAGGTTTATCACACCATAGAAACAAATCCAGGCATGCCTGATGGGCAAATACAATCCCTAGTTGATATCATTATCTACAGCTCTTATGATTTTCAACGAGAAATTCGCAAACGTAGTCCCATGGGAAGTCCAACTTTGCTTGGGACGTTTGCAGACGTAATCAAACGCGCGGCTGGATACGAAACCAGTGTCTATCGGCCTCTTACAGACCTAGAGCAAATTGACGATGTTCTATTTGTTCGACAAGTTACTACGATCTCAACTGCAATGCCAGTTTATATGGAAGCCGCCAGACAAATAACTAAGGAGGTGATAGAGGCTCTAAGGAAGAAATCTCAGCGGGTCTACAAACACGCTTTGGATATCTTTAAAACCCATATGTGGAATGACGTGGAAACATCGGTCAATCGAGCATTTAAAGAGCGGAAATCCCGGGAACTGGAGGAAGCTTGGCACAAGCTTAGAGAGGATATGGGTTCAGTGCTGAGTGTATCTTCCGCAACATCAAAGTGCGTTTATCTACTTCATAACTAAATCGTGCCTTACACTTTCTCCAGGACTTGCCTGCTTATAAGAAGTGTGACGCGTGAAAGCCAAAGCTCCTGGAGTATGAAGAAGACAGGTGTGTTTCCTATGGACAAATTTGGACATCCGTTGACCAGGGTTAAGATACATTTTGCTTGAAGGGAGTTTGGGCAGAACCAAATAATTCTGGGTTTCACTATGCCATTCATAGACTAGAGATCAGATCGGACGACATACAGAAGGTTACGACTGACCCCAGTCACGTATGTCAACCATTCGTACAGAATGCACCGTCGACAACGTTCACCTTGCCTTTACCAACATCCTTAAGGTGTGTCCTATCGAAATTTGTCTGGCGAGGTTCTAATCTGCATGAATAGGTTTATTCGCCTTATAGGGAAAGACTACTGTCTTGCGGTGGTCGAAGACAAAGATTGCCTCAAAATATACTTCGACTTGATTGACGCAATCGGGGTACACATCGAAAATGATAAGCACAAAAAGCGCTTTCCCTTCGAAAAAATCGGGAGGAACCATAATTTTGCCGTGGACGAACGGAAACGATTGTTTGCTCTCGTTGCAACCCACTCTGTGAGCATCGAACTAGCTGTAGAAACATCATAATGACTGTTTCTAGAAATCTGTCAACATTCACGTTTATATCTATGAACCAGAGTCAAAGACATTCAATGCTAGAGGAACGGCAATCAATGTCACGAAATGGTACCCTCGAGGAATACCTACGTTTAGCTCCATTAGCTTTGTGCCAGGAACTGAGGAACTTGTACTTGCCGACCAGTCAGGTCTCTGTAGACTGTTTTACCTGACGACAGAAACGTTCAGGTATGCTACTGACTACGGAACTCAAATCTCTATCTCATTTGTTTTCTAGACCATCGACCTTGCAACTTCAGTCTGCTCCTTTGTCATTAACATCAACTTCCGATGGAGCCTGTATGCTTGCTCTTGAGGAAGATGACCTCGGTGGACCGCTTCTACGAGCATTTCATTGGGCATCGTTTGGTACAACCAATGGCATTCGTATTGATTTGCCAGAAGAGTTCACAATAAATGCGCCCTTGACTGTCACATCTGTCGGCCACCAGAATTCTAATCATGTGGTGTTTCTTCAACCTTGGAACAACACATGTTCCTCAATAGTACTCCGTATCACACGAATGTCGACGGAATTTGAATTTGCCGCCCATGATACATCTGTCAATGCAAAGGAGCAGGCAAAGTCGATCAACAACACTCTCATAGATTGTCATTCTGAGGTCTGGACACGATTTCCTATTCTCCCTTCCATCGTTCGACAGACCACAATCAATGCGCGTCCAGTACCTCGCTCGATATTGTTTGTTTCCTCGGAGTCGTCACATCTCTTTCAAACATATTTCTCGACCATGGTTGCAGAATTTGAGCATAAAACGCGCAAACCGACTCGGCGTGTCCTCAGCCAAATCAAGGTTCAAGCTGAAGCAGATTGGGATCCGTATCACTCGATGGAAGGGATTTCCTCTTTTGAAGCCGGAGATTGGCTTGTCGGTCTTTTCTGCCTAATTCCCATTCATATTGCCATTACTCGCGCAAATCGATTTGTGCCACTCAAAGACGGTGTTATTTCGTCAGCATATGACCAGTCTCTACTTGGAGTGAGCGTCTCGGAGATAGCAGAATCGTACGTGTTCCAAAGGCAGTGTGACGCTCATTGACTTCCGAACAGCATTTCTTTTGGGTGGTATGAATCTATTTTCAATTCCTACCTCGCATCGAAGGTATGTTCAATTCCTTCCGGCCTTCTTCTTTGGCTAACTTGTCTAGCCTGTTAAAGTCGTCACATCTATGGGTATGCATCTACGCCGTAGATATTCCTTTGCCCTTATCGTTTACACCTAATCAGGAGAACAATCTGTCGGAAAATCTTATGCTCTCAATCACTTTATGGATACTTCCTTTGCGTAGGTTATCACTGTACCATTTGCTTATACTCACCATTTAATAGTGGCTCTGCAATGCGATGTACGGAGGGTGTTTGGTTGTCTGTGACCCCAACTCGGGATACCCTGTTTGTTGCCATGGATTTCGAAGGTTGGGATATGAAATACTTCAGCTTAGCATGACTTGAGACTCTAATAGGGGTACATTCCATTGAACGAAGCTCTCAAGAAGGTGAGAAGCACCAATCATAGAGTGGGGATCACCCTTACATGGTTTAGACGCCCTTCTCGTCCTCCTAAACACTGCAATTTCGAACTTTGTACGTGCTTCCACACTAGTCCCTGCCCTGTGCTCATGAAGTTATACTAGGTTCTTTTCCGCAATAATTTTGCCTTATCCCGTGATATTGCGGAACTTTTTACTGTAAGAACCCCTCATTATTGTCCATGCAGGCATTAATCGGATACAGAGCTTTCAATCTTGTACAACTATTCTGGATCCAACCTCAAATCCGAATCTGTTCCAGTCACAACTGATAATTGTGGTTAAGGTCTGTGTTCTTGTTGAAAAGGAGGCTTGATCTTATACATAGCAGGACGTAATCTCATCTGATGCTAAGGAAATCAAAAACGAGTATGTCCGGCTGTATGGTTTCTTTTAAAAATTCTCTAAAATCCCCTGGAGGTTTGGACAAAAGTTTGCCAGAATCGTTCAGCAAGAAAGAGGACAAAACTTCATTACAAAGCTACACAGAGGCCAACTTGACATTATTCCTTGGCCAGTCATAGAATCATCGCAATTCTATACGCTGTTCGACATCTTGCGAGATCGCCTCATCAGACGCCCCATTACCCACAAACATGCGATAATGTTTGTTGACATCCTTAAGACGCTAATGGCAAAGCTTAAGGTTCGTACATTGATGACGGTTTTGATAATCAACTGATATTTCATAGGCCAATGATTGGGGGGCTCTTGACCGTCCGTACTTTTTTTCGGAGTATTTCTGACTACTGAGAACCCCTTTTAGAAAATTTGGCAATTCAACGGGCCGAATATCTTTCTTCGGTATTGGCCACAGCCCTTGCTTTTGGAACACCTGATCCCAATACTGGCGAACCTCTCAAGGTGAGATGCGTTCATTTAATCCTAAAATGCATCTAATCGAAACAGAACTGTGATACCGATGAAGCCCTGGAGGAAGGACAAGCCGACAACATATTTTATGTCCCATCCGTCGTGGATCCTACTACGGAAGAGCCATTGATACCAGAGTTCTGCCTCCACGACCTCCGTATGACTTGGGAAAAACGACGATCAAGGTTTGATATGGATGAGCAAATCTTTCTCCAAGAATACAATGCACATCTTCAGGAACTTGCTGATCAACGTATTTCGTATGTACGACAATGGCTCACTCAAAATACCTTAAGATTTGGCGAGAAGGCCGAAATCACTGCGGTAATGCGAAGACTTGATGGGTTAGCCAAGGAATTGAAAGCCGCGGTCGTTCTTTGCGGCATCTCCTGCGCAAAATGCGGGCTCTTATGCCTCAAACAAAAGTATCATACCGGTTCACATGATTGCCACACGGCACATCTATGCCACAGAATCTGCACGTTTGCGGATCAGCATGATCCCAAATCAGAAATACCTTCCTGTGATATGCCGTACGTATATATCTTTGCCATCGCTTCGCGCTCTGACTATATTCCTAGTGCCGGACATGCAGGGAAGCATGTGTAAGTTCTTGTATGAAGAACGGCCCAAGGTGTTGAGAGTGTACCCACAGGTGCAAGTCCTTACCCCATCTGTGCGGTGCTCCTTGCGATCTGCATGAACGAGACGGATGCATGAAAAACTGCTCAAAGGTAAAAGTCCTCTTATGCAACTTTGAGGGGATCTAATTATCCCGTAGCCTAGCGATCATGACGATGGTGAACATCTTTGTCCTGCACCAGTTCATGCTTGTGGAGAACCCTGCGGGTTAGTACTAGCAGATGGGACTCCTCTTTGCCGTCGTACCTGCGTGGTAGATAGGTAAGGTTGCCATAAATTCCAAAGAGTTAATTTGACGGCAAGGCATTCTTCAGCCGCAGACCCCATGATCGTCATTGCTGTGAGAGGGTGCTCGACTGTCCAATGAGATGCCAGATGGGATGCGGAAGTCGCTGTGCCCATCATGACCACTTCCATGCCTTAGAGGAAGGTGTTTTACATCTTTGCGGGTTGGTTGCATTCTATTCTAGTACTACAGATCTGATTGCGGTTTACAGGCAAGATCACGTCTGCCCTCACGATTGTGAAGACGAGGGGGTATGTGAAATCGCCACGAAACCTCAGAAAATCGAATCTGTCTTTGTGGGAAAGAAGGATACATTCCAATATACCAAGGTAACTCAATCCCTTTCTCGCAGCGACATTATCTGGTTTTCAATTACTGACCTTACCTTTAGTATACACAAGAGGCTCGGAAAATCAAATGCTGTATAATGATCCCTTGGGATGCCCTTCGCCACGAAGGACGTCATGTTCACTCAACAGATCCGGCCTCGTTTCACTATTGCGAGGAAACCTGCGAGCACTGTGGATACTACTGTACTCTTCCCCTTAAACACCCTCAGATCGAACATGAGACATCGCACGGGTCGATGTCTCAAACAGAATGGTTTGTTGAAGGAGACGATGACGCTGCTGTGAACCTAGACGGGCATCGATTTGCCACAGGAGATACGGGCGCACCGATGCTATGCAACATGTTCTGCAAATCCCAAGGCAGACATGCTCATATCTCCCCATGTAGGGCTGATGAAGAAGACGGGTGTAACGAAGAAGGTGTTGAGCATATAGAGGATGACATGGGAGACGATGCTCATGACTGGATTACGCATAGATTATTCTGGGCGAGAAGTGGTGAGTCATCCATGGTCAGTGATGACGAGTAATCTAAGATTTTATAGGCTTCAAAGGTCTGTAATGAGTGCACTTTTTGTTAGAAGAGCATTGAATGGGGTCTAGATCCCTACACAAACGCCGAGCTGCAAGAATTTGCCTTATGGTGAGTTGCAACGTACAATTCGATGAAACCGTCTCTAAAATAGCACAGTGATCGCAGGTGTGGTGGTAAGTTCGACTTTTGGTACATTCGACGTTACATCCAAGTGCTGAGGTCACATACTCAGGTGAAGAGCATGACCCAACCGTCAATCCCGGGGCGGCGCCTTCTCTCTGTCAATTGCCGCTGTTCCATCCTCCTGCATTACCGGACGACGCGCCTGTTTCTGGCCATGTATCTCATGATGGCCACGTGTATAATTGCAAGAGTCCTGCCACCTTACGCAGGAGCTTCCACATGTCAGTATCTTAGTTATCGACTGACCGAAATGCTAATCTAGTCTATGTAGTTTCTTTGCCCTTGATCGGTAAAGGGTTATATTGCTCGACGATACTCCGTTTCCTGACGAATCAAATAGGTCTGGCTCTATGCGCCTTACTGATTGTCGACCACTCGCCAATACCCCGGCTTCCGAGCGTATATCGGAGAACGCAGATAACCGGTTTGGTGCAGCCCTTAGTTCCATTTACGGGTTTTGGCTTGCGCGAGAAGGAACGCAGAGGCCTGGGCACGCGGAGGTTTTGCAAGATGCGTATACTGTCGTAGCATTCGATCACGAAGCCGCAGTGAGTGGTGATATTCTAGTGACAAGAATAGATGGCCTCAATTATTTCTCTAGGTTATGTGCTCGAACGACGTTGGAAGCAGGGCAGATGACTTGCTCGATATGCTTCCAGCAGATGCAACTGAGGACGGCGGAACAAATTTCACCCAAGCTCTTCGTTTACTTCAACGCGAACTCGAGACTGCAGGTCCGAGCGAACGGTACATCATGGCCATAGCTATATTGACATAACGCTGATATCATGCACTTTAGATATCCAGTAGTCATCTTCATGAGTGATGGAGAATGTAGATTTGACGAGGAAGCCGCGTATGACCTCTGTAGAGCTGCAGTTCGGATGGGGTAAGTAAACCTGATCGATACTTTATTCACCTTTCACTCACCGTAACCAGGAAACCACTCGCGTTTCATACGGTCGCTTTTGCAGGCGAAAATGCCGGCTCTGTTTACCTAGAACGCATGACGAATATTGCCCGAGAGATATTCGAAGCTGCACCTGCGGACCCTCTCATTCCTCCAGGCGTGAATCACTGCTCTTTCCATAATGCTGTCGACACGGTGAGCTAAAACTTATCCGAGTGAACTGGGTGTGACTGATCGGTGATCAAAGGTGCAACTGGCCAACACATACTTGTCCATTGCCGACTCTTTGTTCAATCCACGAGCAGCATTACGGCTCAGAAGGGCCTAAACTGTTCATTCCCTCAACGTTCTTGGTCATTGCCGTCTACGATCATATACTCGTTTTCATACCCATGCTTTGAAATGTACACTTTTTGACATCGTTTTTGGCTTACTGAATTCGTAGCGCTTTTCATGTCGGAGTAAAACGGATTCAACACTTGGTATTCCAACAGTTTGTTCCTGAATTTGTTTCTCTCTTTTCATCCCTGATGTAAGCTAATTGAAGAGAGAAAAGTCCAACTCGCCAACACATATCAGTCTATTACCGACTCTTTTATCCTTTATTGTTCAATTCGCGAGTAGCCTAAGTTGTTCTTAGCCACTACCGTATACGATTTCCTCTCCGTTTTCATGCCATGCCTTGAGTTACCGAGCTGAAATGATGGTAAAGGCTAACGTCTAGGGGACCAGCAGTGAGTGGCTAGGTCCGTCGACGGGTGTAGCAGCGTTCATAACCGCCAGAAAGCAAACATTACAAAGCGCGTGCAGTATAGCTGACTCTCGTACACTTCCTATATCATTCGGCCCTAACGCTCTGGCTATTCCAGCGATCATAGCAGCATCAGATGTAAAGAAGCGGCTACTCCTCCTGTCACTCGGTTCCAGCTACCTACGTTAATCGGATGCAGTTTTTCAGAGCTTGTTTGATCTGAAATTACCAAGTAGATAATAAATCAATTATTTCTCAAATTTGGTGTCGAGTAAACCCGTGGTCACTAGTGGGTAACTCCGCTTGTGTTGACGAGTTTGGCCACGGCCAACACCGCGACCTACACTTCTAGCGACCATTTACTCTGCGACACCCTCAATATACACCTCTACAGCGATACCTATAGTGCAATTTCACGATTTACTGACGAGTAAGTGATTAATCGGACCCTATTGGAGTTGTTGAACGCCATGTTGACATCACTTTTCGGCGTATTTAGCTTCAATTTTCACAGCATAAACAACGAAACTAGCATTTTACTCTTTAGAAACACGCTCTCTAGCCCTGGAGAATCTATTAAGGGCGAGATAAAGAGATGGCAGAACCTCCACCAATACCAGAACAACCGCTACCGGAATGGCAGACATGGTCGTTAATAACGTACCCAGATGGGAGTCAAGCTTACACAATAGTACCCGCACCTCTGACTTACTATGGCCCTTCGGTAAGTTCGAGCGTATATCCATGTTTTGGCATGTTGCTGACTTCTCCGGAAGATTCCGTTGGGTACAGATGGGGTTTGGACCTATGGAGGACTTAGTTCACCAGCAGAAACACCTACTCCCACAGACGTTACACCACCGCCTGAGGAACCAACAATACCGCCAGGAACGCCGGGACCGACACCCGGGCCCACTACAGTTCTCGTCACAATCTCACCTGAACCCACAACTGTTACAGTAACAGAGACTGTGACTACCACCGTCTACATAACATCTCTACCAGGATCAACCCCCACCGCTTCCTCGTCGCCTTTATCGTCGCCTCTGCTCCCGACAAGTACCAGCGCTCCTCCTCCTCCTCCTTCCTCGCCCTCTACAACGCCAACAGAGAGCCTATCTTCAACATTGGGGCCGCCAAGTGCTACGGGCGTGATACCAGTGACGTCCAGTTCACCTTCATCATCATCCATACCCTCATCTTCTCTCTCTATTTCGCCACCATTTTCCTCCTCATCCTCACCGTTCCCCCCAACTCTATCGCCCTTTTCATCTTCACCTTTACCTTCATCTCCATCGTCAGGGTCATCCCCATCTTCACCCCTCTCATCCTCTTCCCTTTCCTCGTCCTCTTCTCCTCCTACTGTCTCCAATTCAAGCTCGAACTCCATCCCTTTGCAACCATCTTCCTCCTCTTCGTCCGCTACTACCACCTCTGGGGATAGTCCAATACCTGGATCGGTTCTCCCAAGCGTCACAGGTACTTCACGCACCTACTTGGGTCTGGCCCCAGGAGCGTTTCTCGGAGTCATACTTTCGATTGTCTTTGCTCTTCTGCTTCTCTTGTGTTTCCTCCTTTGCTGGCTTCGTCAGAGGAGAAAGCAGAAGCGACGAGAAGTTAATGCACTACCCACACCCCCTGTTGAATACACTTCTCGTCTTTTGGCTGGGGATAGGGATCCTACAAGAGAAGATCTATCGACATACCCATATGGAGACCATCAACGAGAGTACCGTAGAAGCCAGATAGCTATGATGAGGGCAAGAGGCGAATTGGACGATGAATGGGACGATCGGTTGCACAGTCCAT
This sequence comes from Serendipita sp. 401, assembly GCA_019627725.1. Classification (NCBI taxonomy): domain Eukaryota; kingdom Fungi; phylum Basidiomycota; class Agaricomycetes; order Sebacinales; family Serendipitaceae; genus Serendipita; species Serendipita sp. 401. The sequence continues at coordinate 12,422 of WSTQ01000055.1, read as the reverse complement.
CAATACGATCTGCATCCATTCGCTTGCCTGAGGATGATGTAGGCACCGCCTATAGTATCCGCGAACGAGCATTTGCAGCGGCTGGAGTCAGTCTTCCTTATGCGTACAATCGAGTTCCACGGGAGATGCCGAGTATTGGAACTGGGATGCAGAGCATAGCAGAGTCGAGTAATGTTGCTACCATCACCCCTGGCACGCATGGAGGAATGGCAGTTGTGGGTGGAGCTGCTGATACAGCGACGAATCCATCTCCGAGTCCCCGTAAGGATACTCAGTCTACACAAGCAACAAATGACTCGTCGGCCATTCATATGTACGCAGCAGGTGGTCGCAGTCGCATGGACTCTGCAGAGGACGAAAACTTCTTCTATAATCAAACTGCCGAAGGAGAAGGAGCTTCTCCAGTAGCCTCTAGTATGGATTTCCATAATCTACACCGCAACGGTAGCCTCGGCGCTGCGGCGGCTGTGGGAGGGGCGGTAGCTGCTGGAGCCTATGCCAGACGCAAAAACGCTGGTTCGCGTAACGGCAGCAATGGAAGTGGAAGCGACGAGCTTAGGGCGCTCCCACCTCTTCCTGCTCATACTCGCAATCTGGAAGAGGTTCCACGTTCCGCTATGGCGTACCCAGAGAGCCCGGTGTCAGATACAAGGGAGAATTTGACGTTGATCCCCGACAGAAATGAGTCACAATCTGGCATTGCTGCCTTCAACGACGTATCATCACCACGACACAGTCAATCTGCAAATGAGAGTAGTCACAACCGACCCCCTCTGCAGCCACCCATCTTCCAAAGAGTGCTGAACAAGGTCATGGGCCGAAGTAACGAGCCATCGTTCGCCATTATTCCGCCGACCCCCGCTCAACCACAACCGCCATCTGACGCTCAACCATCAATTCAAGACCCGTACTCACGAGACAGAGCCCATGCTAGAATCAGCAGTCGCGACTTTGATTTCGGTGGTGGACTACTCTTCCCTCGACCGCCAGTTCATACGGAATATTCGAGCGCTAGTACGGCGAAGGATGATATGCGGAGGTGGGGAGGAGTTCTTCCATCAAGGTGGTCGGTTGGTACAGGTCGTCAGAGTGGAGACACTGGCTCGGCAAGGAACATTCCATCATCGTCCTCTGTTGCAGAGAGGTCGTCTCAGAACGAGGGCCGGCAGCCACAAATGAAACAAACTGAGGGCGGCCCAGTACGTTTGATTGGCGCACCTATTATTCCAAATCAGGACCTTATTCCTCAGATGCGAGAAAGGACGCCCGCTTCAGTGCCTACTGCAGGAACGTCTGCACCTTTCCTCGGGTTCGGCTTACGGCCACCTCCGCCATCGGCGTTCCCACCTGAAAGACGTACATCTGGTTTCTCGTCTGGAACTGGGACAGGTCGCTCGTCGATATATTATGATGCTCGTTCAAACTTCAGCACACCTATGCAAACCGTAAACAGCGGTCGTGATAACGCTGGAACTCCCATTGCTCGCTATGATTCTCCACCTCCTCAGCCTGTTGCTTCCCTTCGATCCATGACGAGTGCTCAATCGTTCCAGTCCGGCACAACAGCCCCTCTACTCCCTCCTGGTTTGTTTATGACAGCCCCTGATCATCCACACGACGATACTGAAGATGCTCTCGACGAGCCTCCTCCGATGCCAGCTAGAGACGTTCGACAGGCTCGATCGCTGAATACCATCCACTCAGTTGGCACGGCAGAAACATACGATACCGCGAATCCTCCTCATGGAATTGGCGCGGCATTCCTAGAGGATGAACATGCACGGTTCCCACCTCCTGGACTCGATCTAGCCCCCCGAACGATCCGCTCCATTCCATCGGATATTGCACCCTCAGAAGCAGCAGAAGGCGATCTGAGCTCGAGAAACGCAGGAAGTATCGGACGTTCCAGCTCAATCTGGCCAAGAGAGCAGAGTAGGATACCGGAAAGAGATGTACTGGAAGAAGAGCCACCAATGGCTGCTACACAGTGGCGAGTGTTGACGTCGTTTCCACAGAGTGTGGGTGGCAGCGTCCGAACAGGAGACTCTTCGAGCCGTCAGATGGGTGAACAATCGCAATGGAGATTGACTCTTGGCCAGGTACGTTCCAGCATCTTGTTAACAAATTTCGTGCCTCTGACCTCTTCTGCTCTACAGCCTGTTGTCGTTCTAAACCCTCAGGACGAAGAAAATTCACGAAACTCCCATTTCGGTAGCGTGATTGCGCCTCACCACGACGTTGCTAGTCAAGCAGGAAGCGGCGGTTCACAAAACTCCCGTGGAAGTTCCAATCGCACCAACGTTAGCCATTCTCGAGACATACATTCGTTGAGGGCATCCGAAATTGGGGACAATGGTGGTTCCAACAACTCGAAAGACTCCGATCAGAGCAGAGGGTCGCGCCGGTTCGTCTCGGAGCATGGACAATTCAATTATCCTTCTGGCACAGTTGGAGATGCGATGCTCAGTCCCTTTGGTACTCAACATTCGAGGTGGGGAGAAGGTGCTGGTGGTACTGGTGCTACCGGTCATAGCGCGACTCGGTCAACAGGCGGTGGTATTCTATCTCCATCTTCTCAAGGGCCATCACCTTGGCAAGCAGAAAATCGAATGGGATCGCAGCAGCCAGCGAGTGGCCAAGTTCGATTCAGCATGCCTACAACAACGTCAGCGCTGCCTTCGACTACACCTGGTATCCGCCTCGTTGGCTCAAGAGAACCCGATGGAGAGCAGCAACGACAACAAGAAGAGGGCCTGTTCTCTGCACCCACCTCTCCCTCACAAGATTGGCTATCACAGTCGGTTCCGCGCGATGTTAGTGCTGCGGATGGTCGACGAACCTCTCACACACCATCGTTTGTGTATCGCGAGTCGCCCTTACACGCGTATTCGCCACTACGAGAAGAGGCGTCTCCTCGACCATCTCATGAGCATACGACCTCGAGTAGTATCGGTCACGAATTGTATGGTGGTCCCGGAACGAGCACGAGTCATAGTCACAGTCATACCCATGGAACGCATGCGGCGGAGACGACAATGGGCACGATGACGGAGGCTACGACGCTGGACGATCATGACATTTTGATTCCAGAGGTGCCACTTTCTGATATGGAGGAAATTTTACGGCGTACTGGTGGTGGTGGTGGTGGTGGTGGGATAATGATAGGAGGAGGTGGGGGAGGAGAGCCAAAGATTGTAGATGAGGAAGAGGCCAGTCGAAAGTTGAGAGACGAACGGACTTCCCCGAGGGAAACATCGCCGTGGGTCGGGTCGCCCAGGTGGTTATAGTCGTAACCCCTGGTCGTAGATATGCAGCCTGACGGGCTGCTTGTGAGATAAACTGGAAAAGACACCATGGACAGTGCGTATCTTTGTGTGCTTTTTGTTGTCCGATATCATGACCTTATTCGCTCAATTGCTCTCGTGTTTTCTAATGCATGTCTCATTGTTAAGCCATTTTTTTCTTTCTTGCTTTTTTCAAATCCTGTCACGCGTGTGATTATGTTTCTACGTAGACGACTTCTTGTTTATATAGTTTCTTTTCCGACGCTCAACCGAGTACTGACTGAGATGGACCAGATACACCAGACTTAGAACTTACAAACACCAGTAATATGCATGATTTGGTAGCATTGTTGAAGATAGACCATTGACTACGGCGCGTATGGCATACATTGCATCCAGCACAAGGTACGTCAATCCGTACGAAACGAATTTCGTGAGCGGTATAAACGTTCTACCTCTTGATATATATAAACATATCGTCCTCCTCCTTGCACCACGCCCCAGCGATCAAAGCGCTGCAACAGCAGCGACCATCGATCCGACAAATAGTGCCATCGTCATCTTTCCGTCTCCCAAGTTGGAGGTGGCACTGTTAGATCCGCCACCACCACTTCCACTAGTTGTCGCCGTCGAGGTGCTCGTGCCAGCGATGGAGGTCGAAACCGAACCTGTGGGCGATCCGCTTCCGCTTCCGGTGGTAGATGCGCCGGTAGGTGAACCGGAAGAGCTTCCACTTCCGGAAGGAGAACCTGTAAATCGAACCACACAAAGTCGTAAACATTAGGGGTTTTAGAGGCTACAAGAGAAGGAGCGTACCGCCACAACCTTCCGAGTGCGTGGTCTGCCAGTCGGCTAGTTGTTGAGGACACGCTTGTTGCAAACAAGATGTAGCCGTGTTTGTGAATGTCTGTGAGCAGACGCATGGTTTATCCTCACTAGTGAGAATCATCAGTCTCCATCTCAAAGAAGGATAAGGATAATAGAAACACGCACGAGGTTGAGCAATTTGCGGCCTGTTGGGCTTGAAGAGGACATATGGTAAGACAAGGGGGAAGAATTGGAGGAGATTCTGAAAAGATGTTCAATACCCCGCAACATCATAGGTGATCCAAACCGGCGAAGACGTACGGAAGCACTGGGTTTGGACAGTGTTCGTCCAATCAGTGATGTCGCTATAAGAACAGCCGCCTTGTGCTGATGGTTTCGTGAGACACTCGAGCATACTTGTTTGATAATTGCCGTTGCAGACGCATTGTGCTGTGCTATAACAGTTACGTGGTCAGTTTGGACCCGTCAGACATTTAAGAAGCGGTGATATGTGGGCGTTCACAGGAGTAGGAAAGGCAGTGGGTGCAATATCATCATCATCAGATATAGCTCGACTCGAGACTCGAGAAGCGAAGATGTTGTTGCCCATATGGTATGGATGCATTACGAAGCGGACATAGGGAATCATACGTACGGGGCACATCCATTACTGAGGGCAGCATCCTGACAGGTTTTGACGCACTGGGGAGTGATGATTTGCCCAAGCGCTGCTCCTGTGAGGGCAAGAACTCCGACCAATGAAGAGATTGAGATCGTCATAGTGTATACTTCTTCTTTCTTTTTGGCTCTGGAGAGAGGAATATGGTGGATTTAAAAGGTGAAAGAGGTTTCGTGGTTGGGGTTTAGATCCGGGAAAGGTTATGGACGGGTCCAAGGGAGGTCCGGCGGTTTTGCCTGTGCAAGGTGGCAGAGTTGTGGGCCCTTATGAAGGGGGCGGGTAAAATGCACCATGTGAAGCATAGTTTACGAAGAACGTACGAATATGCCTATGGTTTCGTTATCGAGTGCGGCTAGATAGAGAAGCCACATGCAAACTAATCTGCGTCCATAAGGTTGGGCGTTGGCACCTCTATTGGTGCTTCTTATGGTCATCATAGTTATCGTAGAATTATTTGAGTTGAATTGGATATTTTATTGGGAATTCTTGGGATAGGTCGATGGTTCAGGCGGAGATCAAGGTTAGGGGCGCCGCGGCCACTCTCTTCGAGTGCGGGACAGAAAAACTGGAGAGAACGATGCGAACAGTGTTTGAAAAGATCTTGAATTCTGTAAGAGAGGAGAACGAGTGGGTTCTTCTGTTCTTGAAGGGGCTTGCGAGAAAACTCCCCGAGAGGATAACGGGCGTGCTAAGGACATGCGCAGGACTCGCTTCGGACTCGTTCTGCGCTGTTCTCGTTGGAAAGAGTCGGAATCGGAGATGTACCGCTTGAATTACGCTTGCGAGCCGGAGGGATCGAGAAAGTTCAGGTCCCCAGTCCCAGTCAATCGAGCTGAGAACAAGGTTTGAAAGTCTGGTGCTCGGAGTCTATGCTGATTCTAGATTAAGGGAATATCGAGAAACCTAGGCTGGGACAGCTCGCAAGTTGCCGTCCACCACTGCAGTCAGACTGAGCGGAACCAGCGCTGCACTCTGCTAATGGCTACTGGCAAGGCTCGCGTTGGCTTCCCCCCCAGCCAGAAATCCCCAGAAATATTCCCAAAAAATCATACAGACATGCTCGAATCGTCTCGATGGACACCCTGCTCAGTGGCAACAAGGTTTTCTCGCTCGCTCCCCAGCCTCCCACGTACGTTGGACTGCTCCTCTACGGGGCCTCTTCTAGTTGGCCTACGACCCCCCTTTAGGTCACAGAATCACTTTAAATCGTCTCTTTAGTCCACCGTCTTCGACGTCCTTTGCGACGCGCTCCCGCCAGCCCAGTGCATTCGAGCGGCCGCGAACGGTTACCAACCTTTTGGCTCAGAGGATTTCCACGGGCGAGCCGTTGTGAGGACAAAGCAAGGCCCAGTACCCATCCGAATTCCATTCCGCTCACACCGCAGTCTTTTTTCTTGTTTTTTGTTTGGGCATCCCGGCGCTCTTTCTCTCGCGGAAGATCCGATAATCAACAACGGCTGCACCTACTCCGGACGTTCCCATTTCAGGCTTCGCGAAAACGTATGTTCGTTTACAATTTGGGTTTTCATTCTCTTTATATTTTTCTACGTCTTCTTCCCTCGCCATTCCTCCATTTGCGATCCAATTCTGGTCGCGTTCTGGGCGTATAGGCTTAGCTGGCTTGTTGTGGTGGCTGCCTACGTCCAGGGCTTCCCGTCCTCTCTTCGAATCTACAATCATGCTATTCTTTCAGTAGAATTCTGCAATTTTAGCATACATAGCTTCCCTACTTCTCCCCTCTTCACGTCTGAAAACCATTAGCGCGGTCCAATCGCATTCCTCTCGTCAACTTTTGAACTTGCTTGCTGACGATCCTTTTCTACATTTATCCCGCTTATTTTCTCTAGTTCTCCATTGCACCGCATCCAAATAGAGCGCATCTGGAGTGCCCTTCCTTCTATTGGCACAACGCCCAACTCCCAACTCCCATATTCGAGTATAAAAGAAATAGATCCAAGTCATAGCAAGATTTATATAAAATCATCAAGATATCGATCAATCAATACTACTACGTGACCGCTCGGCCGTAACGATTTTACGACCAAGCAAATGGCCAATTCACAACCACAGTATCCATACCCAGGTCGACCACCGTCTGCACCTGGTCATGCGATGATGAACATGAACATGGGCGGAATGATGGGCTCCGCGCCTCCCCAGGGTTTATCAATAGGAAATCCGACGATGGGCGGGATGAGTGGGATGCCGAATCCTGCAATGAGCGGAATGGGATCTATGCCTAATCAGCATATGAACCAGTATCCACTTCAAATGCGCGCAAATGGGATGGGACAGCCGATGCATGGTCAGCCTCCCATGCAACAACCTGGTCAAGGGATGTATTCTAGTGGCGTTCCGTTAACTCTACCGCACAATCCCAACCAAATGGCGATCCAAAACCCAGGCATGATGATGGGCAGACCGCCACAACAACCAGGATACCCTCCGTCGTACCCCACACAGCAACCAGGATTACAGCATAATCCATACGGGCAACCTCAACCAACACAATATGGTCAGTATTCATTTATTATACTTTCGATAACCTAGCGGAGTAGACTAGAAGCTGACTTTACGACGCTTACCCAGGCTCCATGGGCATGCCTTATGGCTCGAGAGTAGGGATACATCCTTCACAACCTACGGGAGGAATGCCACCTCAACATGGAGGAGGAATGCCGGGTAACATGGCAGGATACCAACAGAACGGGATGATGTCGACTGGACCAGGAAGACCACCTTCGGCCATGGGCATGCACCAACCTACACCCATGATGCCAGGTATGGCACCTACAGGTGTAAATATGGGGATGATTGCGCCAAGTGGGACCCCCGTGCAAGGGATGAAGCCCCCGCAAACGCCAACTTCGGGGTCAATGAATCCTCCACCGCATTTGACGCCACAGCAAACGCCTATGATGAGCAATGGTGTTCCCTTGACACAACCGCCTTCCCATATGGGCCCCGGTCAACAGCACGCTGGCACACCAGGGATGAATCCAACCCCTCAACAACTGATGCAATATCAGGCAATGCAATATCGCCAAATGCAAGCGCAGCATGCACATCAGCAAATGAGTGGGCAAGGTCAAGGTCAAGCCATGAATCCTTCTATCTCGATACCGAGCCATCCTGGCCAACAGCTACCACAGACTCCACAGACTCCTCAGCAACCCAGTGCTGTCACACAGGCTTCACCAGTATCGTCTACTGCTGGCGTCGGCCCGCACCCTCCAACTCCGCAAAGTGCTAACCAACCGCCCCTCATTCGCCGTACTCCGACCCCATCAAGTGCAACGAATGCATCTGCTCCAAATCCCCATCATCCTCCAAATTCCAACCCCCCCATGTCGGCGCCGACGCCGATTAACGCAGGGGGGACACCGACATCCGCCACGAGTTACAACCGTCCTCCTTCTGCTGCTGGATCTGCCAGTGGTGGAGGGTCGGCGGGAGGTATGATGCCACCTCCTGTCCCTGGAGGTGTTCCCGGTAAACCTCAGTATCAGAACGGAATGCCTGGCATGCATATGAGCACGGGGTCAAATATGGGCATGGGCATGGGCATGGACCCCAACGCACTTACGCAGTTGCAGATGCTTGGCCAACAAGTTGGAATGTCGGGCGTCTCGAGTGTGGGACCAGGAATGTTTAGCAATCCAATTGCCCCTCCTCCTGCCGGACCACCTGGTTCAATGGGCCCTGGAATGAACGGAGTCATGCAACAGGGTGGCAACCCAGGAATGTCGCGTCTTCAGGCTAACCCTGGGTTATCACGATCGATGCCAAGTCTCCGACAAGCTGCAATTCCCCCTCACCCGGGTATGCCTCGTCCTGGGATGCCTGGAGCTGGAATGCCATTGACGACCGCTGGTGGACATCCTGGTGGTCACGTCGCCGTCAACGCTTCTGGTCCCGGTATGCAACAGGTGCACCCCCAATCTGTACCTGTGGGTCATCCTGGCATGATGGCGCGTTCGACACGTCCTGGAGAGACCCCGACACCTACGCAACCTCATTTCCCTGGTGCACCTAGCTCGGCTCCTTCTGCTGCCCCTGGGTCACATCACTCACTTCCTCCGACTGCAATGGTTAGTGCGCCAGGTCCAGGTGGAGGAGGCCCTCCAGGAGGTCCAGTTGTTGCTGCCCCTCCCGTTCAACCGGCAGCGCCGCAGAATATCGCCGAACGAACAATGTCCCCCCGTCAACGAGCGGCGATTATCCATACGATCACGAGGGTGTCTGCTGTCCCCGTGGACGACAAGGATCATCCGTTGTCGGAGACGTTACCAGATTTGGAGGAGGCGGAGATTGAAAAGGTGCATGCGTGGATCGAAAAGGATCGAAAGTACGAGAGCGAGTATCGGAAGATGAAAGAAGTGATGGGGAAGGAGCTCGTGGAGGCGTTTGCGATCGTTCCACCTGGTGTCGTCCCTGGTTCTTCGACGGCTGTGTCTGCGTCCAGGCCGCTTCGATGGTTCGAAAAGGATTGGAGGGAGGATGCTATAAGGAAGGATGGAAGGAAACCGCATTATACACTTTTGTGGCCTAACAAGCGGCGGGAGGAAAAGATGGTGAAATTTCACAAGATGGGGAGACGGCCCGTCTTCCTGTGAGTGTCTATTTCGGGCTGTACAATGAATGAATGCTGATGTTTTGACTGGGATAGGCCAAAGAAGGTTGATGCAGAAGCTGCATCCAAACCAGAGTTATTGGTGCCTATCCGTATCGATGTAGATATCGGAGATGGGTATAATCGCCTCCGAGACACGTTTGTTTGGAATGCAAATGGTGGGTAGCTTTGATTTTTCGTCCCTGAATCGGAGCTAACAACTGTCGGCTTCTAGACCCCTATGTCACCCCAGCTGTATTTGCCCAGAGCCTTTGTGACGATTTTGCGATTGGATTCGGACTCGGCCAACCGAGTGAACCCGCGAAGAAAAAGTTTATTGATCAAGTTATTTCCAGTATTCAAGAACAGATTGCAGACTATAAGAATCACCGTGTAGAGATTGAAAACGTACTGCCGCGTGCGGCCATCGCCCCTCCATCGCCTCGTCCTACCACGCCTTTACCCGCGAATGGCAAACCTGTATCGACCGTCGGAGGCGGCCTCACGGTCAACGGTCTCAGTCGTGATCTATCGAGGTCGAGGTCGACGACACCTTTGCCCATGGAGAGGGAGAAGAGCGAAAAGCCGCCACTGTCCGCGATTCAAAAGCATTCCTCTGGGCTGTTGAACATCGAGGGTATGATGATCGGAAGAAAGCGCACGCGTCCGGCCAACGATGGTCCCACTGGCGTCGGCAAGTTTGAAGACGAGGAAGAGGAAGAGTGGTGGACACGGTGGCGAAAGAGGATGCGTGTGCTAGATGGGTCTGGCGTTTCTCGCAAGTCGCGCAAGGCAGCGCTTGTTGCTGAAGCGAAAAAACCAGTCGCCAGTGGGACAAGTACCCCAAGAAAGTCGCGTCCAAGGACGAGGGTTACTGGTCCATCGTCTTTCCTCCCCAATGGATCACCGACAAAAGGGATCAAGGTCGAAGTGGAAGAAGTGGATCTGAAGCATCCGCTGCTGTTGTCCGAGCCAGACGAATACAAAAGGGAATTGATCTATGTGGATGAGAACGAAGGGGATGTTGATGGCAAGACCAACGAAGATTTAAGAATCCTCATCAAGGTATATATTATCTTTCCCAGCGGTTTGTGTGTATTTCTTACGTTTATTTTTCTTTACAGCTCGATATCAGCTATGGTGTCCGACGACTGGAGGATCAGTTCGAATGGGACATCTCTGACAAGCGAAACTCTCCAGAGCTCTTCGCCGAATGTTATTGTATGGACCTAGGCCTGTCTGGAGAATTCCAAACGGCGATCGCGCACAGCATTCGCGAACAAGTTCAAGTCTATGAAAAGTCCTTGTTCTTGGTTGGCCATCCGATGGACGGAAGCACGATTCAAGACGAAGACCTGCGGCTCGCGTTCTTGCCCTCCCTCAACTCGTGTGTCCGCCCAGCAGATCAAGTTGCGGCACATACACCTCAGCTCAACTACTTCAACGAAATAGAGTTGGAGAAGACGTTTGATAGAGGAGGCAACAGGAAGAGGCGTCAACCTCGTGGTCGAAGAGCAGGTGCCATTCCCTTGCCAGATCGCGATCCAGTCAAGACATTCCGTACCCCAATGATCGGCTTCCCAGAGGTCGAGAAAGAGAAAGAAACTTGGGTGCCAAGTCGTCGTCAAGCCGCAGTGGTGGCCGAGCGAGCGAATGCACAGATTGCGGTCATCGAATCGGAACCGGACTTGAAACCTGCTCCACCATTTATGGGAATGATCCAACCAAACTCGCAATCGCAGGCAAACCGGCAGTCTTCAGCTTCGACAAGCAACGCGGCGCAGAAGGTGCCAGAAATCCCGAAGCGCGATCGCCAGGAGCTCTTACGAGGGCCTCCAGTCGCCAAGCGGGTCCTTCGTTCTCGACCTGTTCCGACCAGCACTGCGCTGAATCCCGACGCACCCGTTCCTGAATATCTGCGAGGCTTCGATGACAAGAATAAAGGAAGCGAAAAGAAGAAGAACTTGTACAAGGATAGGGAGCTACCGGAGGGTTTGCATCCGAACCTGATCGACGGTGTTTGGCATTGCTCCAGCTGTGGATGTCCCGAGGAGATTGCAATTGGACGTCGTCAAGGGCCCCTTGGTCCCAAGACAATGTGCGGAGACTGTGGGAAATGGTGGCATCGACACCGCAAGCCGATGGATATTATCTATCGTACGGATAAGGAGTATCACATCGAGCGGAAGAAGAAGGAAGAGGAGTATCGCCGCCTGAAGAAAAAAGGAGGTATGAAGGCAGCTCAAGCTGCTGCTGCTGCTTTGGTCGATGGACGCGCTGCAGCGGCGGCAGCAGCCCAAAAGCAGCAGACCAACACGACATATGCAGCGCCTCTTTTTACGACGGTGCCTCGTCCACTCAATAACTCAACGAAGGCACAACCTTCTCCATTAAAGCCAGTTGTGGTACACTCCCCTGATTCTTCTCTGTCCCCTCCGCCATTCACGCCTCAGACGTCGAAACCAAACTTTGACACAGTCTCACTCGACCCACCTAAACCCGTAGTACCGCAAACAACTGCTCTATCGCGCCCACCTCCATCAATCCCGCGGGCGACACCTACGCCGTCTGTGATGGTCAATGGGTCAGATGCAGATGTTGTCGTAAGTAGTATATCCCCTCACCAACTCGGGAAATCATTAATATCTCTATCAGAAACCAGAGTGGTTGATCAATGACATGGCCCGACTTCGTGCGAAGTACCCTGACAGTGCTTTCTATGTTCTCCGCAAGCAACCAGAAGAAGGCGCAAATCCCGAATGGAGAGTGAAATGCAATGACTGCCCGCAAAAGGTACGTTCCGTGGCTCCACAACGCTTATATCACTGGTATTCTGATTACACGTTTTATAGTTGTACAAACCCGGACCAAACGAAAGTTTGGAAAACTTTGAGGTCCATCTAAAGAATCGGCAGCATCTCCTGAGGATTGCACAGCGAAAGGGATTGGCCCCATCGACCCCAAATGCATCGAATGCGTCGCCCTCTCAAGTTGGTCTCTCTACGCCGGCGCCCGCCTCTACGCAGCTCACTCCAGGTCT
>WSTQ01000549.1:0-11024 GCA_019627725.1 Serendipita sp. 401 | reverse complement strand
CTGCTTGCGAATGCGCAGTTAGCATTATACCACTTGTCGCCTGGCTCGGTCTTTCCATCCCAGATCGCCACCAACACCTCGCGCTAGTGGGTTCAACTGTTCGAGACGCTGCCGCTATAGCAATTTCTCTCGGACAGCGTGATAAAGCTCTGGAATGGCTGGAGCAGGGACGATCCATCGTATGGACTCAAATTCTCCAGCTCCGCACTCCAGTTGACCAACTTCGTACCGTTGAACCCGACCTCGCTGATCGTCTTCTACACGTCTCCTCATTATTACATCAGGGAAGTCAAGATAACAAACCTCAGGGCGAGCAGAGGCGATCTCCCGAAGAAGAAGCCCGGCAATACCGAGCTCTCGCAAAGGAGCGAGATGCCATTGTGGAGAAGGTTCGCTCCTTACCCAAATTTCACGATTTTCTTAAGCCTCCCAGGCTACGTCAACTCACTGAAGCTGCTAAGAACGGTCCTGTGGTTGTCATAAACGTTTCAGAGAAGCGGTGTGACGCTCTGGCTCTCGTGCATGGAGCTGATGAAGCAATCCATATCCCACTACCGAATCTCACATCCAAGAGGATCACACAGCTCCAAATTGAGTTTAATGGTCTTCTAAAGTCCAGCGGCATTCGAATGCGGGCCGTGCGAGACGAGGATGGCGAAGTAGGTGGAGAAGAAGGGTGCAAGAGAATACTTGCTGAGCTTTGGGATCACCTGGTGAACCCCGTTTTGGATTCCTTGAAGTTCAAGGTAGGATTTTGAGATGATATATCCCATTATATTGACCAAATCCCTTTCAGTCCAATCCAGATGCTCTTCCCCGTATATGGTGGTGTGTCACGGGCCCGCTCGCCTTCCTTCCAATTCATGCAGCCGGTATATATGGCACAGAAGATTCCAACAAGCAGATTCAGGACTATGTCATCGCATCCTATACGCCTACTATATCCACCCTTCTAGAACGATCTGATGCTTCTGTGCAAAAATCGTTCCGACATCTGTCAGCAATCGAGCCATCCTCTGGAGCGTCCTATATTCCTAATACGGAAAAGGAACTGGACCACATTCGACGTCACCTCCAGAACCGAGACTACGTTGTCCTCCACAAGGCCGACGCTACCAAGGAACGGGTGATGAACGAAATGCGACATTGTAACTGGCTCCATCTCGCATGTCACGGAACCCAGGATGCGAAGAACCCGACGAAGAGTGCGCTTGTACTCCACGGCGGAAAGCTCACGCTAGAAGAGATCATCCGCCTCAACCTTCCTCACGCAGAGTTTGCGTTTCTATCGGCGTGCCAGACGATGACAGGAGACGAAGGGCTTTCGGATGAAGCTGTACATATCGCGGGGGGAATGTCCTTGGCAGGATATCGGAGTGTGGTGGCGACTATGTGGTCGATTGAAGATGCACTTGCACCCAAAGTAGCAGATGAGTTCTATGCTCGTATATTACAGGATGGGGAGCGACCGGACAGTAGGAAAACGGCAGAGGCACTTTACTTTTCGGTGAAAAAGCTTCGAGAGGAGAAAGGCATACGAATGCTTTCATGGTTGCCTTTCGTACACCTCGGAATCTAGTTAATTCGTAGGTATGAATATAATTAATCTATGAAATGGGTTTTTTTAAATGGCTTTATGCCCAACTCACTGAGCCTTTTTGGCCGGACCTATGTCTGGTCTGATACCGCAATGAGTTGATTTGCTTTATAGTAGCCGCAGTCGAGGGTACTCATTATAGTGCATTTATCCTCAAAGTGGCTCTGACAAGGGGCTGACGCCTCTATTTTTTGCGTGGAGTTGTCGACCAAACAAGGATCCGCAACACTTGAACCGCACGACGATGGCCGGAGCCACTCAAAATATGGCATCCTACTGTCCATTTCATGTAAAAAAATCTGTCACTATAACAATAAACCATTTTCACCTGAACGAAATGCAGAAAACGACAACTATAGGTACATTGAAAGCACGTAATCGACTGGCTCAGGTCCACCACATTATGCAGCAAAGTTTGGGGTATCCCACTAGATAAGTATCTGATAGATCAAAATGCACAGTCTATGAATAAGACCAATGCAACTTCGTCACTCTATGAGGATGTCACAGAGTACGGCACTTCTGCTACTCAGCCGTTCTCCACGTCCTTCGATGCGCATTATGACTGGGCCTGACAGTTAACTTCTTCATCTCTTAATATTCGGTTTTCCCGTCTCTCTCACTCTCTACTTCCCTCCCACCCCCCTCCCCTTCCCCAACCTTCAGTGGCCCAGGCGCAGCTTTACCTGGGGCGATCCATCGATATGAAGTATGTATATTGTTATATCCAATTGACAGTGTAGATTCTGATTTACATCGCAGTTTTCTTACAGGTGGCTGATCATAAACAATATGACAGGGTGCGTTCGCTGATATTTCTCTCGCCTAGAAATAGCAGTCGAGTTGTCCGCTCGGGACGAGCAATTTTTGGACAAAAATCTCCACTTTATATTGGAGCTTAAGTTAGACGATGGACCTGTCTGGCAGACCAATCTACTGTCTCGCGAGTCCTGCACTAGTGTATGGGATGCCAAAGAATGCTTGATTTTGTAGGCAATTTGACTACATAAACACCTATAGGCACGATATCTAACCTGAATATTAGGCCTGGAATAGCCGTGCATTTCACTTTATCCGTATTCATAGGACTTAATGGAGAAGAGCGTCAATCAGTTGCCTCGAAGAAGCTGTATGGCCCAGACGTATATAATAAACCAGGGGAACTACACGGTGAATAACACATTCACGCCTTCTTCGACTGTCTAAACACACATTTTCTTAATAGAAATACTACTAGATGGCCATGGCAACCATCCGGATATGATTCTCAAAACAAAAATCCTTGAGGCAGATCTTTTCATGGAGGCTTCAGGCGAAAATTCGGATGATATAAGTAACGTAATCGCAAGACAACAGGAAGCAGTCAACCTTGCCGAAGATGATTGTCCTGATAAGGCCAGTCTGTTGAACGAACTCGGAAACTCTCTCGTTACCCGGTTTGAACGCCTCGGTAATCTCGATGATATCGATCATGCAATTGAGAATCACCAAGAAGCTGTCAATATTACTCCGGATAATCACTCAGATAAGCCCGATTTTTTGAACGACCTTGGAACCTCCCTTTTTAGTCGGTTTCAACGCCTCGAGAACCTCGATGATATTCGTTGTGCAACTTCAAAACTTCAGTCGGCAGTCGATCTCACACCAGATGGTCATCTTGACAAGCCTATTCTATTGAACACTCTCGGAATTTTCCTTCTTACCCAGTTTCAACGCCTAGGGAATCACGGTGACGTTGATAATTCAATCGAACGGCATCAAGAGGCAGCCACTCTTACCACAGATGATCATCCTCACAAGTCCACTCTCCTGAGCAACCTCGGAAACTCACTTCTTGCTCGGTTCGAATGCCTCGGGAATCTTAATGACATCAACAATGCAATTTTGCAATATCAAGCTGCAGTGGATCTTACTCCAGATAACCAGCCTCAAAAACCCAGCTTATTGGAAAACCTCGGAAACTCTCTTCTTACTCGGTTTGGTCGCCTTGGCAAGCTCGATGACCTTGAAAATTCAATCTTAAGACTTCAAGCGGCGGTTGACCTCGCTCCAGATGATCACCTCGATATGCCCAGCTTGTTAAATGACCTCGGAAGCTCTCTTCTTTCCCGCTTCGAACGTCTCGGGAATCTCAATGACATTAATAATGCGATCTCTCGACATCAAGAAGCAGTCAGTCTTACCCCAGACGGTCATCCTTATTGGTCAATTCGATCGAATAACTTTGGGATCTCTCTTCGTGCCCGGTTTGAACGCCTCGGGAATCTCGATGATGTTCATGATGCAATTAAGCAACTTCAGACGGCAGTCGACCTTACTCTAGACAATCACCCCGATAAGCTCGCTCTTTTGAACAACCTGGGAAGCTTTCTTCTCACTCGGTTCCAACACCTCGGAAACCTTGAGGACCTTGACAATGCGATTGCCGACCTCCAACTGGCCGTTGGGCTTACTCCGGATGGTCATTCCCAAAAGCCTGAACTGTTGAGCAACCTCGGGAGCTCTCTTCGTATCCGGTTCCAACGTCTCGGGAATCTCGATGATATTAATAGGGCAGTTGCACGACATCAAGAGGCCGTCAACCTTACTCCAAATGACTATCCAAATGAGCATGGGCTATTGAAGAATCTCGGAAACTCTCTTCTTAGCCGTTTCGAACGGCTTAAGAATCCTGACGATCTTGATAACGCGATCGCGCGATACCAAGAAGCGGTCAATCTTACTCCAGATGATCATCCTGACAAGCCCAGTCAGCTGAGTAGCCTTGGAAACTCTTTTCTCACCCGGTTCACGCATCTGAAAAATAATAACGACATCGATAACTCGATTATAAATCACCAAGCGGCAGTCAATCTTACACCAGACGATCATCCTACGAAGCCTACTCACCTGAGCAGCCTCGGAAACTCCTTTCTCGCCCGGTTTCAGCGCCTCAATGATCTCGGTGATATCGATAATGCAATTACACGACACCAGGCGGCGGTCAATATTACTCCAGATGATCACCCCAATAGGCCTATTTTGTTGAACAGCCTGGGAAGCTCTCTTCTAACTCGATTCCAACACCTTGGTGATCCTCAAGATGCCGATACTTGTGTAGCCGAACTCTCCTCGTCTTCATTATCTCCCCTTGGATCTCCCTCTGTCCGTTTAATCGCCGCAAGAAACTGGATCGATGCCGCCTCTCTTATCAATCACGCATCCTTACTAGCTGCTTGCGAATCTGCAATCAGCATCATACCACTTGTGGTCTGGCTCGGACTTTCTATAACAGATCGCCACCAACACCTCGCTCAAATAGGTGATATTGTTCGAAAGGTGGCCGCTATAGCAATTTCACTAGGTCAATGTGACAAAGCTCTTGAATGGTTGGAGCAGGGTCGATCCATTGTCTGGACTCAAATACTTCAGCTCCGGACTCCAGTCGATGAACTTCGTGCTGTGCAACCCGACCTTGCTGATCGTCTTTTACACGTCTCCTTGCTATTAGATCAAGATAATCAAGATTTTGACCTTCGAAAAGATCATAGAGGGTCTCCGGAAGAAGAAGCTCGACAATACCGAGCCCTCGCAAGAGAGCGTGACGAAATTGTCGAGAAGATCCGCTCATTACACCGATTCCGGGACTTTCTTATGCCCCCCAAACTACATCGACTCATCGAAGCTGCCAAAGAGGGCCCTGTAGTTGTCATAAACGTCTCAGAGAAGCGATGTGACGCTCTTGCCCTCGTTTATGGAATTGATGAAGCGATTCATATCCCATTGCCGGATCTCACGTTCAAGAGAATTATAAAACTTCAATCAGAGCTTCGCTCACTTCTAAAGTCAAGTGGGGTTCGACTACGGGCCGTACGAGACTCGGAAGTCGACGTAGGTGGGGACGAAGGGTGCAAGCGGATACTCGCCGAGCTTTGGGATCACCTTGTGAAGCCGGTTCTGGATTCACTAGCGTTCGGGGTAAGTTTCGTTAGAACTTATTTGTCTCAATGTGCTGATAACAGTCCCTGCAGCATGGCCCAGATACACTCCCTCGTATCTGGTGGTGTGTGACTGGACAGCTCTCCTTCCTCCCGATCCATGCCGCTGGTGTATACGACACAGGAGATTTCAGTGAACAGATTCAAGACTATGCAATATCATCGTATGCGCCTACTATATCTGCCCTACTAGAACAGGCCGATGCTCCTGCCCAAAAACCGTTCCGGCTCCTGTCAGCAGTCGAGCCGTCTTCTGGACCATCCTACATCCCCAATACGGAAAAGGAGCTAGAATATATTCGACGACGGCTCCAGAATCGGGACCACGTTGTCCTCCACAAGGTCCAAGCGACCAAAGAGCAGGTGATTAAGGAAATGCGAGATTGCAATTGGCTCCATCTGGCGTGCCATGGAACTCAGAACGCAACCAATCCGACGAAGAGTGCACTTCTACTTCATGGGGGAAAACTCACTCTGGAAGAGATCATACGTCTCAACCTTCCTCACGCAGAGTTTGCGTTCCTATCGGCATGCCAGACGATGACAGGAGACGAAGGGCTTTCGGATGAAGCTGTGCATATCGCGGGGGGAATGTCGTTGGCAGGATATCGGAGTGTGGTGGCGACAATGTGGTCGATTGAAGATGCGCTTGCACCCAAAGTGGCAGATGAGTTCTATGCTCGTCTATTACAGGATGGTGAGCGACCGGACAATAGGAAAGCAGCAGAGGCGCTCCATTTTTCGGTAAAGAAGCTTCGAGAGGAGGAGAAAGATTTGAAAATGCTTTCGTGGTTACCGTTTGTACACCTAGGGATTTAGTTAACCCACAGACACGGAGGTAGTTGATCTATTAGAGTAGTATTCCGTTATAACTTGATGCTCGGCCTATCCAATTGTATTTTATGCAGACTCCTTTGACCGAACCTCAGTGGGGTCTGATACCGATGCACTTGACTTATTAAGACAGCCTTCCCTGGACACTTCAGGACTGGATTGTCTCGAAGCAAGGCCGGTTGGATGATGCTATTATATCGCTCAACCACGCCCGAAACACTAATAATTTGGTAGTGTTTAGCTAATCTGAACTATACTCCCAAAGATGAGAGTTCATATAAGAGTAATATGACTCCAATCGCCGATTCATTCGCCCGCGTCGCCGCCACGAGCTACTGGAGGCGAGATCCCGAGCGCTTTGCTCAGCTGCCCCACTTTCGCTCACTATAGATTGCCGTAGAACATTAAGCAGTTGATATATTATGTTGCGTACAGTTCAAAGAATCAATGCGTTTACTCCCATAGTTAGTTGGCAGACCAGGCGATCAGCGGTCAGAATGGGATGTTGTGTTGACCACTGGTACTTCATGCTTGGAGGGATGGCGAGTGCCTGCACGCGAAAAACGCGCCGATCCGAGGTAGAAATGGTGAACGACGACGAGCAAGTTGGTGTGTGAGTCGTCGAGTTGAAGACGCGTCGCTACAAACAATGGCCAAACATGCCTCAAGATGCTTCTGTCAATCCACAACTCTCATCGACTCTGATATTCGTCGCTATCATCCAAAGTATCCCGTTGGTGGTCTTTGACACGTTGACGTGGAACAAGGACCTCACTACTTAGCCCGCCATCAACAGAAAAGAGACCGGCCTTCACACATTCAGAATGTCTGTGTGAGTGGCGACTGGCTTTGAAGAGCCTATTAGATCACATCAGAACTTATGTACATCCTGGAGAGTGTCGAGACCCTAATGCCACTATTGATGTGGCTGCAGCCTGCAGCCTCCTGGTCCGTGCTGGTTAACCGGTTCGTTTTCGACAACCATCCACGGCGTGCCACATTCCCCTCCTGCAGGGACCGATTATACATGTGAGTACAAGAGAACGGATAGTGTTTATTATATATACCCCTGAACGTCTAACGTTCCCATTTGCACCGTTGACCTGACCATGAGTCGTCCGCGTATATTCTTGAGACCCCCTTTGCCCGATACAGATCATCCAGTATCAGACGTACATCCAAGAAGCGATGTAGCCAGCAGTATCGACATGACCCTCGAGGACATAGCTGATGATCGTGAGCGGCTCCGTCACTCACAGGAGTGTAAGTGTCGTTTAAGGAAGCAGAACATACCTACTGACCGAAATAATTTACAGTCCACCTACCTCCAATCGTGAGATCCAGGGTTGAGGCCGATATCCAGCAAGCCTATGCGTTTGCGATAACCGTAAGTGATTCATTTCACATTGGTAGTAAGACAAAGCTCAAACAGCCTACTGCAGACTGCATTGTTCGCCGCGTTTTTGATCTCTCTGGCGCAAATAGTCGAACCCTTAGATGCAAAGACACCGGCGTGGCGTGCACTTCGTTTCTTCACCTATTCATCCATTGTCATCAACCTATCTGGTACCACCCTCGCTCTCGTTCTCATCAAGATGTGCAGCGAAGTTCAATTCAAGGCTCACAGCATGATCCTCTTCGATCCCTCGTCCCTTCCTGCACGAATCGCCAAGGAGGGTATCCCGAGAGAGATTTTACAAAATCGATATGAGCTGTTAGAGAAGTTCGGAATGCCTCAAGGGTACAAACGATTGGATACTGGAGCGGGATTTTGGGTGCTTTCGGGAAACATCTTTACGTTTGTGAGTGTCCTGATGTGGATTTGGCTGGTTGGGGACACGGTTACATCCTCAGTAACAACAATAGTAATATTGTTTCCGATTTGTGGGATCATTTATGGGATAGCTTTGACAAAGGGCTGATACTTTCGTGATGGGGCTGTCGTGTTGTATACACTTGGACCCTGCGACGATAGCCAGAATTGGACAGAATATGGCGTCCGATTTTCCTTTTCGTGTACACCGTCTTTTTACTACTGCAATACAAATTTTTTATAATCGAACGGAAAACAGATAGTGTCGTCAACTATGGACTACACTCGAAGCAGACCCTCCAAGAGAATTGATTATTCGCCCATCGCTAGCAGGCACATTTGAGGGGATAAGACGCGATCTTAGGTAGAGTATACATACGGATACATAAGGTGATACTTGTTGTATGATGGGTCTAGAGTACGCTCCATCGGAGATGCGGTGAATGGGATGCTTAACGCGTGGAAATCTAGTCTAAGGTAATGTAGGGGGTGGTTTTCGGAATGGAAAATCAGGGATCATTGCTAAACTGCTGGTTGGTGTGGCTCAGGTTTCAGGCCGTTTCTGGCAGCTCCTTGGAATGTGGCCATAGGGGCCCGGATACATCGGCGAGGTCTTCGGGTTGCGGTTCGAGTTTTGGTGTTTCCGAAAAGCGAGAATGGCTTGCAGGAATGGGGCCAAGCCGTCTATGCCCCTCTTCGCGCCTAGAGTTTGCCCGCGTATTCGCCTGGTACTGCTCGTTACATCGTGTGTCATGCTGCTTCGTAGAAGGGACACTCGGATAGGATGTACATGCGCATTTGAAGGTCAGCTCCGCATAACCGATACTTCCAACGACCCAAGGTCACGGATCCTGTTCAAGAGAGAAAGGACGAACCAGCCAAGTGAACATCTGACAAAAAGGAAAGATGTTTATTGAGTAGGATCAATGCAACTGGCACATGTCGCTTCTATCAGGATGTGCCAGAGAGTGTGGCGGCTGGTCAGTTTGCCATCCTCCATTTGCTTCTATGCGGATAACGATAAGAATGGATATTTAACTCTTCCAGGTATTTATACTCGACGTTTCTCCCGGTTCCCCCAATCCAAACTGACCCAGACGTGGAGGTATGTGTACTATCACCGCCATCTCGTAGAACAGATTCTGATTCATCTTGAGTTATGCTCATTTTTGGAGGTGATTGGTCGTACACAATATAGCCAGTGCATTCATTGATACTTCTCTTGACTAGGAATCACGGTCGAATTGTCCGCTCAGGACGACCACTTTCTGAACAATATTTCCCATCTCGTATTGGAGCTCAATTCAAAGGATGAATATGTAGACAGAGCCGATTTACTGTCCCGAAAGTCAAGTCCTGGTGTATGGGACACCAACAAGAACATCGTGCTGTACGTAATCTAATTACATGAGTGCGCAAACGTACTGATACTTAAATCGAATGTTAGACGTGAATTTGTCGCGCATTTCACTTTATACGTCTTTGGAAAATTCGGTGGAGAAGAGCGCCAGGTTCTTGCCTCAAAGGAACTACATGGACCAGACCTATATGACGGATTAGGAGAAGCAGTCGGTGAGTGGGATATGCATGTTGATTTCCGGCATTTAAACGGATAGCATGTAGAAATATTGCTGAATGGCCACGGGAACTATCCAAATATGATTCTGAAAACGAAAGTGGTCGCGGTGGATCCCTCCAGTATGATCAAGGCATTGAGTGGTGAGGAACCGAGCAACCGTGGCGGTTTAATGCGACTGTGCTGACAGATTTTGTTAGATAACCTCATAATGTCCTCTTCCGATGGCTCTGAGGGTCCGGGAAACCCTGGGGACATCAATGTGATAGTTGAACGAGAACAGCTACTAGCCAGGCTCACTGCAGATGATCACCCTGACAAGCCCAGTCAGATGAACAACCTCGGAGACTCTTTCCTTACCCGGTTCCAACGCTTTGGAAATGTGGACGATATTGATAATGCAATCGCGCGATTCCAAGTGGCGGTCAATCTTACTCCAGACGGTCACCCTGACAAGCCCAAATGGCTGAGCAACCTCGGAAGCTCTCTTCTCACCCGGTTCGAACTCCTTGGAAATCTGGATGACATTGATAATTCAATCGCACGACTCCGAGCGGCGGTCATCCTTACTCCAGACGGTCATCCTGACAAGCCCGGTCAGCTGAACAACCTCGGAATCTCTCTTCAAACCCGGTTTGAACACCTTGGGAATCTAGGTGACATTGATGATTCAATCGCACGACTCCAAATGGCGGTCAACCTTCTTCCAGACAATGACCCTGAGAGGCCTGGCTGTTTGAACAGCCTTGGAACCTCTCTTCTCACCCGGTTCGAATACCTTGGGAATCTGGGTGACGTTGACGATTCAATCGCACAACTCCAAGCAGCGGTCAACCTTACTCCAGACGGTCATCCTGACAAACCCGGTCAGTTGAGCAACCTCGGAGGATCACTTCTCACCCGGTTCCGACGCCTTGGGGTTATGGGCGACCTTGATGATTCAATTACACGACTCCAAGCGGCGGTCAACCTTACTCCAGACGGTCATCCTGACAAGCCCGGTCAGTTGTGCAACCTCGGATACGGTCTTAGAACCCGGTTCGAACAGCTTGGGCATCTAGGTGACATTGATAACTCAATCGCACAACTCCAAGCGGCAGTCGACCTTACTCCAGACGGTCATCCTGAGAAGCCCAATCGGCTGAACAACCTTGGAGGGTCTCTTCTCACCAGGTTTCAACGCCTTGGGAACCTGGGTGACGCTGATAATTCAATCACACGACTCCA
>WSTQ01000546.1:0-11100 GCA_019627725.1 Serendipita sp. 401 | reverse complement strand
AATGTACATAAATTATCTATAGACTGCTTAGAGAGCAATTTGTATTGAGAGACAATCTTATAAGAATTCTCTAGTATCTTTGTGATCTATAGCACTGCTGACCTGACCTACCAAGACCTTTGTAGATCCTATGTCTATAAATGAGACAAAGGGACTAGGTAGAGGGGTCCTTACTTTGCTATCACATACACCTAACTATATAGACCTTTGTAGACTATATCTATACAGGTCTATACAGGCCCAGAGTAGAGTGTGTCTATATAGACCATAGGAGATAGGTGAAGGGACAAAAGTGTAGATCAAACACTCTAGCTAAGTCTACATTAGATCTATATAATAGGAGTGGTGCTGATGGGTCTAAAGACTAATTAAATCTACATAGATCTTTGTAGATAAACAAAGTTTTGCTGATGAAAGAAGATGCTAAAAACTAGAACATATTGGAGAAAGAACTATCCAATAGCAATGAAGAATGGATGGATCACCAACAACAGGTACTATCTTCGAGAAGGAAAGGTACTGGATGGGAACGATCATGTAGAAGCGGATGACATAGACTCTCTGATAGAAAGCGACCTAATGCCTACACTTAAAGAAATGTGCAAAGCCAACGGAAAGGAATTTCAAGACAAATGGCTAGCAGATCCCACTACTACATCAAGATCTATATCTCCATTCCATGAAGAAGAAAAGATTACAGATATATACAAATTAATTGAGCAAGATAAAATCAAAATCGAAGAAGAGAAAACAAAGAAACTCCTAGAGGACACTGATAAGAAGAGAGAATGGGATTTGAAGGCAACCAATATAATCAAGAAGTATAAAGCTAAAGCGGAAGAAAGTATCAAAGCCCACCATACCCATGCCAAGCAAGAAATCGCCGAGTTAGAGGATTTCCTTATTGACTGGCAAGACCCTCTTTGGGCAGACTTATGGAACATCTTCCCCTTCCCTTACTACCCCACTTGGGAAATGGTGAAGAATAAACCACTGCCCTCTTCTACATTCGCATCAGGTATCCTGCAGAAAATGAAATTTGGGTCAACTATGTACTTGGAAACTAGGAACGGCTCAACCATATACGTTCAGTCTAAACGATTACGGTGGTACGAAGTATTCCACCAACTAAGGAAGGTATGGGAATATGTCGTAGGACCTACGCTACCACAAGTGCACAACGACATAATACAAAGACTACCTAAGACCCAACCTATCCTAATTGAGGAAGCAATGATGAACGCCATCCAATTCTCCTTCATGGTCTATTGGTATCTCAAAATCATATCATGGCAAGATCAAGTCAGATATCTCAAAAACCCTAAATGGGCAAATACATGGCTATACGATATCCCTCACAGAGCTATGGAATTGGAAGTTCGAAAATCTCAAGTAGGAACCTCCATGGAAGAAGTACAAGAAAGGAGAGAAAGAAGGAAGAGCATCATAAAAGCCTTGGAAGAGCCTGACACTCCTAACCAGCACAACGAGATCGAAGAAGACAATCACCAAGAACGACTTAAATTAAGGGAAAACCTAAGGAAGTTTAAGGAAGCGAAAGCCGCTGTACCCAGAGAAATCCCCCCACATTTAAGCCCTCAACAAGGCCAACAACGAGGAAGAAGAGACCCTAGCCCCTCTGACTCATCATCCGGTTCATCCTCGGAAGGAGAACCCATCAGGCCACCAAGAAGACCAAGAGAGTCATTCGCACCAAGATCTCCTAGCCCCTCTGATGAAGAATTCCAAACCCCTGATGAAGGGCCCCCATCATCACGAGGAAGAAGCGGACGATGCAAATGCACCGAAAAGAAAGATCCATGCGAAAATAAATGCCTCAAGGCTCATCTAAAGACAGAATATAAACCAGAAGACCTACCCTCCTGGGATGGAAACCCAGACAAACTTATACCCTTCGTAAAGAAGGCAAATAAGCTAGCAAAGGAAAGCGATATGATGGCAAAACAAATAGGGAAAGTCATTCCAAGAAGATTTACGGATCTAGCCGAATCATGGTGGGACATGATGCCAGAAGATCGAAGGGACCAACATTCTAAAAGCTGGGGTCACCTATTCAAAGCCATCAAGAAACAATTCATGACAGCTGAATGGGTAGGAAAGCAACAAAATAGAGCTCTAGCAATGAGGTTCAGACAGAGAGGACACGAGGAGGAGAATCCCCTCAAGTTCTTTTACAGAAAGTTCGAATCATTAGACTACACAATGCAAGGCCTCAACGATAAGGCAATGATTGATCATTTAATGAAATCAACACCCTTCGAATGGGCGACGATCATCCAAATTCATCGTATCAAAACAGTCAATGAACTTTTCCGAATGGCTTCCAAATGCGAAGAACAACTTACTAGAGCATTCGCCCCAAGGCAAGAAAGAGATAGGAGAGCTAATGCAAGAATTGCAGAGGCACGAGAATTATACGATTCTGATACTCTATCGGCCGCTGAACCGGAACAAGAGGCAGAAGTCTACCAAGTTAAAGGAAAGACTCCTATCAAGAAATCTAACAACAAGAAGGAATGGAAACCTCCTAAAACAGGGGGCAATAATGCTATCAGGTTCAAACCACCAACATTCCCTACTATGCACCCTTTCGAAAGGCCAGCAGGACAAAGACCTAAAGACCTAGGATTTGACAACTGCCGACACTGTAATAATCCTAACCACTGGGATTATGATTGCTCTCAAGACTACAAAAAGAGAACACAATCTTTCCAGAAACCTACAGCAAGAGCCGCCTCAGTAGAAGAAATTCAAGACTACGAAGCCTATACCTTTATGATGGACCTACAGAGAACCACAATAAATGAACTATCAACAATCTATGAGGAAGACGAAAATTCGGGAAAAGCTTAAGCCTTAAAGTATCGTCATCGGCTCCGAAGGAAAGGACACCGCCACCCCCTCCACCGGAATCGGCTTTAAGGAACCCTAGTGACGACGAAGCTTTATCCACGACCTTCTTAGCAAAAGCTCTAGCAATGGTTACAGAACCCTCCCTAATCAAATTAGTCCCCTTCATGGAAAGACCTAAAGGAACTAACTGGGTCGGTTCTCAAGCATCACAATTAAAAATTTTTATTGGAGCACCGTTCGGCACATCAACCGACGCCATTCTCGACTCAGGATCGAGCATAACTTTAATCTCCTCTAACTTCTATAAATCACTTAAAAACCCTCCTAAACTCAAAATAGGAAATAAGATACAGATTCACCAAGTATCAGGGACATTAGTAACAGACAAATACATCCGGACCCCCATATACATTAAAACGGAAAAAGCCGTTATCACTATGGAGTTCGAAGCGTATCTAGTACCAAAAATGGAGCCAGACTTTATCATTGGAAACGATACAGCCGACCAATTCCTTATATCATTGGAAAGAACCCCAGAAGGCAACTTTGCTAAATTTAGTGACTCAGGAATAAAAGCACCTCTATTTAGCTCAATATATTCAACAGAGCAAATACCAAAAGCCTTCGTCCTAGCTGTAGAAACAATGAAGCACCCGAAAAATCATCCCACTGAGGCCTGCTTAACAAAAGATTATCTAATCGCTCCTTCCTCCACAAAAATGGTCGAAATATCAGTAGCCTGGAAGGACCCAGAAGAAGAACTTTACATAGAAGCTTATGAAGTATGGGGAGAAGATGGAATTTTATGGCACCCAATAGAAGCCATAATATCCAAAGGCAACGAAGTCATAACAATCGTCAATCCTACAACAGAACCTTTGGAGCTTAAAAAGGGACAGGTCATAGGAAAAACAAGGCAACCAAATCAATTCCTAGATGACACACAATCCGAAGGAAACGCCCATACCAAAGCTATCGCAGCAGCCTTCAAAGAATTCTCATCAAGGATTCCACAGAAAGGAAAGGACGATGAGATTGAAGGACTACCAAAAACCATAGGATATCTAACGGAAGAACCTGTACTAGAAGCCGATTGGCTAGAACATGTTAATTTTGGGACACAACTTCCTAAGGAGCAACTATGGAAGCTGAGAGGACTCGTCAGCAAATACAAGAAAGCTTTCAGCTTAGATGGAAATGTAGGAAATGTAGACCGAGAAGTACACCTTCAATTAAAGGAAGGAGCTCAGCCGTACTCCCAACTCCCGTATCCCACATCTCAAATGAGAAAGGACGTCATATCCAAGCAATGCAAGGAATGGCAAGCTCAAGGAATCATCGAACCATGTGAATCACCATGGGGAGCACCAGTAGTCCTAGTATCTAGAAACGGAAAGTTTAGGATGGCTATAGACTACAGGGAGTTAAACAAAAGAACAGTAAAAGACGAGTACCCGCTACCCAGGCAGGATTGGATCATGGCTGGGCTATCAGGAAATTCATATTTCAGCACGATGGATGCGAACGCAGGATTCCACCAATTAAAAATGGGGGAAGACTCACAAATTATGACCGCTTTCAGAACACATGAAGGGCTATACAAGTTCAAAAGATTACCCTTTGGAATTCATAACGGACCCCCAGTGTACCAAAGAACCATGAACGACTTCTTTAGCGCCCTTCTGGGACTAGGATTCTGGGTATACGTAGACGACTTAATAGCAGCAACCAAGACTTTTAAAGAACACTTGACACTACTATCTAAAATCCTCGATATAGTAGTTAAAGTAGGGCTCACATTATCTCCAAAGAAGTGCTTTTTCGGCTTTCATTCCATTAAACTTCTGGGGCAGAAAGTATCAAGACTAGGAATGTCAACACAAGAAGAAAAAATTGATGCTATTAATCGAATAGAAACCCCACAAAACCTGGAACAATTACGAACGTTCTTAGGATTATCAGTATATTACAGCCAATACGTTCCGTACTACTCGATCATAGCAGGACCCCTCCACAAGCTCACACAGAAAGATGTTCCATTTTTATGGACAACAGACCATCAAATTGCCTTTGAGACAATGAAACAAGTCCTATCGTCTTCCCCAATAATGGCCTATCCTATCCCCGGATTAGGATATAGATTATATACCGATGCAAGTGGATACGGTATAGGAGCAGTACTGCAGCAAAGACAACCAATCAGAGTAGGGGACTTGAGAGGAACAAAAATCTACGAAAAGATCCAAACTGCATGGAGGGAAAAGAAGCCTATACCAAACCTCATAAAGGAATACTCTAAAGGAATAGAGGAACCCCTACCAAAGCTAGAATGGGCGGAAAAATTAGAAGACACCGTCGTATGGGTAGAGAGAGTAATAGCCTACTGGTCAAAAACCCTAAAGAAAGTAGGAGAAGTTAATTATACAGCGACGGAACTAGAATGCTTTGGAGCAGCTATGGCTTTAGTAAAATTTATGCCGTTTATCGAAGACGAGCTTATACTCCTAATTACGGATCATTCCGCCTTAATATGGTCTAGGACTTACGAAAGGCTTAATGCTCTACTAAAAAGGATGGGCATAATATATCGGTCATTCCTAAAACTAGTCATCGTGCATAGGGGAGGAGTCGAGAACAAAAATGCAGATGTTTTATCCAGGATCAAATCAAAAATACCTACTTTCGACGCTCCAATATTTGACGATATCCCCATAGAATTAGAAGAAGCAGGAAGCCCCCCACATCGACTATGGGAGGGGAAGGAAAAAGCAAAAACTTTTGGGATATCAGACGCCACCTACGATGCAAATGACGACGAACAAGGACCAATGTATATCAAGATAAAAGAACCGAGTAACCACAAAACCTTCCTAGCAGAGGTTGTAGAAGAATCTCCTACTCCAAGAATAGATCCAGAATTAAACAAGAAATATCTGGAAGGATATTGGCATGACCCATTTTTCCAAGAAATTTATGACGAATGGGATAAAGGAAAGGATCCTAACTACAAAAAGCAAAAGAAACACATCTACTTCGTAGTGGACGATATGAACTTAATATGGTTTACGGATCCAGCCGGAAGAACGAGATTAGGCGTACCTAAGTCAATGGTATCAGAAGTCTTAAAATTGCACGACCAACCTATAGAAGGATCTCATTTTGGGATACATAAAACACAACAATTCATAACGCAGTCCTACTATTGGAAAACGATGGCTAAGGATATAGAAGAATATGTAGCTTCATGCGATATCTGCCAGAAAACTAAGAACAGAAATCACGCCCCATATGGAATGCTACGACCAATTACTATCCCAAGACTACCTTTCCAAACTACAACGATGGACTTCATTATGGATCTACCACCATCGGGAGAACATAATGCAATATGGGTCGCCATATGCAAACTTTCAAAATTTGCTATAATGGTACCTTGCAAAACCACTATCACTGCAAAAGAAACAGCAGAACTATTCTTTAAGGAAATTGTTTTGCGATGGGGTATGCCACAGAAAGTCATCAGCGATAGAGACGTACGATGGAGCAATGAATTCTGGCCAGCTCTACTGGAATTATATGGGTCCAAACCGGCCCTATCCACGGCCTATCACCCTCAAACAGATGGGCAAACGGAAGTCATGAATCGAATCATCGAGATAGCGCTACGGGCGTACATCAACACCGATCTGACAAATTGGGCACAGCAATTACCTAGCATAGCATCCGCTTACAATAACTCGATTAATGATTCAGGGTCATCTCCATTCCAAATCTTATCGGGATACCCTATGCCCACACCCGGTCGAATCATCATCAAGGACATGCCCGACCGACTTTCGCAAGCCGAAGAATTTGCGATATACATGGAAAACATACGGAGTAATACTATGGATTCCCTTGCCCTAGCTCAGGAGGTATACACCAATGCTTACAATCAAGGGCGATTACAAAGAGAATTCGAAGTAGGAGACTTAGTAATTATTAACGCTCATGGGCTACGACTCAAGGAATACATAATCAAAGGAGCTAAACTTACTCCAAGATTCGAAGGCCCTTACGAAATTATCGAAAAATTATCATCAGCCACTTACAAAGTACGATTACCGCCCGGGAGAGATATTCACCCAGTAATCAATATCTCTTATCTGGAACCTTACAAAACAAGAGACGGTCAGAAAACCCTAAACCCTAGAATTTCTAAGGAACCCAAAGAGGAAGACTGGGAAGTCGAGAAAATTACGGCTGAAAAAGATGAATTCGTCAAAGGGAGATCTCACCCGAAGAAATTATACCAAGCTGAATGGAGGGATTCTGACGGGAAATTATTCTGGTCCCCAGAATGGGTACCTGCAAAGAATTTCAATAACGCTCCAGAAGTAGTAAAAGCTTGGAAAAAGGAACTCCAACAAAGAGTCATCAATAAAGCCAGAAAAGTATCATATTTGCAAAGTCATCTAGAGGAATATTCGTCAGAAATAGAAGATGGTCAAGAATTGGGTGACGGGGAATTAAAGCACTGGGATTCATGCTGCCCTCAGGAACAAAGTTCTAAGAGGCTGTCGTGTTGCCCTATAAAAGAAAGGGTAGATGAGAGAAAGAAATCGATGTCGAACCAGACTCTTAGCCCACCACGTCGAAATCTACTCCCAACGCCTGTAAAGGAACTACTCCTTCTACCAAACCCCCAAACTCCATTAAACATGCCTCGATCCCAGACGTCCCGAAACAACAAACGCCAAGCTGCCCGATCCAACTTCAAGAAACCAGGAGCCGCGGCGTATCCCAACGGATCTTATGGAGGTCCAGACACCAAATCTTCTTTTCTAAATCGTTTCGCCGCCCTAGCCATCCATAATTGCGTCGTCACTCACCTAGATATGGACGCGGATCCGTCCAGGGAATTTGCTCTCCAAACAATGCCCCCTTGGCAAGCCGGGCAATACCAACTGTTTGAAGGAACGGGACGAATCGCCGCAAAAATTCAAGCAGAAAAGAGACCAGCTCTCGTTAGATCCAACCCCGAAAAACCCAACTTCGAGAATACGAAACCCGAATTATTCTGGGATAAATTGTTCGATGCTCACTCTAGAATCAGGAGAGATGATACAAAGAGAGAAGGAGACTTAGTGATGGACTTTCTTCACCACCCTGGCGTCTTCCAAAATGTCTCATATTGGGACTACAAAGTAGACGAGTATGGTAATCAATGGGAGGTGCACCCAGATAAAGTCAAATTCTTCCATTACTTCGCGATGCCCACGGCTAGAAAAAACTACGGTACGCATGAATACAGGTGGCTCGAATTCGGAATGGTCATCTCTACCTTAATGCTTTACCTTCGATACCTCCTACCCAACACTCGTCTTGCCGCCACCTCCCATCATATCCCCTCACACGAAGACACCCCGTACGCGTCCCTACCTTACAGATTTGCCTTCAAATGCCCCGACACCTTCGAAAAGATGAAAACGTACTTCCTTAAAGTCATAGCCGCCAGACTTGCCCTCCTACGATCCGTAGAAATGGTAGAACTCAAGACGAGTACCACTTTTCGAGTCCCTAGTACGTGTTCCACATTTCCAATCCCCTTTCGCTACGACCTCCGTGATCTCTACATTAGAGGATGGTATCCGATCACCGCATGGATCATCCCAAACATGTTTCACGACGTTCGCATGTGCCTATCGGAGCTCGTTTGCACAGGAAGCCAAAGGTTTGGTCGAGAATTTCTGGAGCATGCTACTCGAGAAGAAAAGATCGTCTTTTATTACTCGTTCGAGAAAATGTGGGGAGCCCCTCCTACCTGGTATGTCCAATTCGTCGATCTCATCAAAGAGGTTGAACAAAGAGATCGAGAGTACATCGAAGAAAGTTCGATTTCGGACTCCACTCGAACTCTCTTCGGAGGACGCCCTTCCACTTATGACACTCCCATCTCTCCACCTTATTCCCCTGAATATCGACCAACTTCCACCCCACCAGACGACCTTCCCCTTCTCGAAAGCGTGGATAGAACTGCTGAAGTCCTCCAACAAGCTACCGAAAGACTTAGAGCGGAAATCGAATTTGGCGAAGCTCTCGATCATATCCTCGGACGAACTAGCCCCCCCTCGCCTACCATCTCTCCCTCGATCGGGTCTCCTTCAAATCCCTTCGACGACGACGCCTTTGTTGAAATCGAAACGGGATCCTTTATCGACTCCTCAATTAAGGACGATTCCATTACCATCGCAATGAGAGCAATCGAAGGACTCGAATCCTAGAACTAGTCTGGGAGGGGAATGTTACGATATAGATAAGTAAGACTAGTATTTACCTTCTCGTATCGCTATGTTTCGAACTCGATTCCTTTATCTCGACTCATCCTTCTCATCCATGAATCCTTCCTTCTTTATGAATTCCATTCCCCTAATCATCGTACATGGTATATCTAGTAAAAGGACATTTATTAGATAATTCTTAGATATATCTAGTGTATATTCCTCGTCCCCTTCGCTTCTCTTCCCGATTCGGAATCAGGGGCCACCCAGCCTCAGGGCCATTATGCCTAGTCAGCGCCTCCTGACGATGACTTAGCCTTTCGACTGTGCCCCCAGCTCCTTATCCCTAGTCATCGACTGTGCTTTCTAGGATACTGCGGACTGTGCTTTCGTCGACTGTGCCCCCAGTCTTGGGGATTTCGTATAAATACTCCTGTAGTTTGCTACCTCTCGAGAACCAATCCAATTATCATCTACGAATCAGCGAGTAAAAACTCAAGCAAACCAAACCCTTTGATATTTGTCTAGATCTACTAGCCAAATATCCTTCATACTTTACTCAAGAGTTCTATCGATCCACGAGCAAAGTATTACTTTTATATTCAAGAGCTTTATACAGTCACGAGTATAAGAGGATCCTTACTACCAATACCTTTATACAGGACTCTAGTAAGCAAAACTAGCTAACGTACTTACAAACCCCTAGGGCCATGTCGTCTAAATTCATCGAACGTAGGAGCAAGAGAAGCTCAGGAGAAGATAACGTAGGCACTTCGTCTAGAACTCTACGATCCCCTCGCAGAGCTAGACTTGGCGACCTTATAGATAGCGATGAGGAGTTCGGACCTATGCCTCCTGCAATTACAATTCCATCTAAGAAAGTTAGAGTAGTAGAGAGTTCCCACGATAGGAGTAGGATTACTAACGACTCCTCTGATGATGATTCGAGAACTATAATCTTACAGAACCTAACTTCTAGTGATAGCGAGACAGGACGTAACAATTGGGGGCTGCACTGGGAGCAAAGGAAAGATAAATCTTCTCCAACAGAAAAACATTATAAGAAGTACTTCAAACAAGATAAAGGTAAAGGAAGAGCTGTTCTAATTAAAAGCAATCCAGGAGACGAAGTAGCAGAAATGGAATTCGATGCGGATACAGCTGAAGCAGCATACGCCGTCTTCGACATGGATCTTTCATTCCCTCTATCTCACGAAGAAATAATCAAAGCAGGAATCGCCGTATGGAGCATTGAAGATCAGATTGCCGACGACCCCATAGCTCATAGAAACAAGTGAATGATGCTAGAATGGGAGAATTACGTCAATGCACAAGGAAAGGCAAAAAGACTGAAAGAAAAATACAGGATCGAAAACCTACCAGTACTACCTAGGTTTAAGACGGGAGAATCTCCTCTACAGACAGATTTGAAAGTCAAAACAAAAGACACCTCGGGATTATACACCGGATTCGCTTTAGAGATTGTTCAACACTTAACTTCTCAATGCGTAACCAAGGAAGAAATCAGAGAAATGGAAATACCCCGCACCACCTATGGGACAGTCGACTGGAACCTAGTACCAAACGGATGGACTGTACAGGAAGACCAAATCTCTACCATCACAATGGTCACGAACCCAAAGAAGGGAGAAGAGGGAGAAACAGACGAAATCCCAACATCAGGAAAACTTTTTTCAGCCACTTAGACAATATATAGATTTGGTCTAAGCATTAGACTTTTTTAGACCTAAAAATCTAATCTCAGTCTATGTATTGTCTTACTATAGATATGTGTCTAAGCTTTATCTATTGATTTAGATCTAGGTAGACCAAAATCTAATTCTGAGACATCTGTCTAACCCATTTAGGCCTTTCTAGCTCCAGTGAAAATCTATTAGATCTATAATGCTCATCTAAAGTTATATAAGATCTAGTTTGGCCTTCCAATTTATACATTAGCTCTCTA
>WSTQ01000545.1:0-11110 GCA_019627725.1 Serendipita sp. 401 | reverse complement strand
ACACCTCTCACTCTCCTCTTATACCCCTCTCTACATAGTCTCTTCTCTACCTACCCTCTACCTAGTCTCTTCTCTATCTACAAGCTCTTGTTACTCTCCTTCTACACTATTTCATCTCCATATTCTTGCTTCTGTCTAGGTGAGTTCTCTCATCTATTTGTTCCCTAGTGCTGGTATAGATAGTGTATAGTGAATGTACATAAATTATCTATAGACTGCTTAGAGAGCAATTTGTATTGAGAGACAATCTTATAAGAATTCTCTAGTATCTTTGTGATCTATAGCACTGCTGACCTGACCTACCAAGACCTTTGTAGATCCTATGTCTATAAATGAGACAAAGGGACTAGGTAGAGGGGTGCTTACTTTGCTATCACATACACCTAACTATATAGACCTTTGTAGACTATATCTATACAGGTCTATACAGACCCAGAGTAGAGTGTGTCTATATAGACCATAGGAGATGGGTGAAGGGACAAAGGTGTAGATCAATCACTCTAGATAAGTCTACATTAGATCTATATAATGGGAGTGGTGCTGATGGGTCTAAAGACTAATTAAGTCTACATAGATCTTTGTAGATAAACAAAGTTTTGCTGATGAAGGACTTCTAAGTGCAGATTCTTGAATTTTCAACCGAGCCTCACTACACGCCACTAACAACTTCAGCGTGAGGGAGGTGACCGCATAAGCATCTGGTTCCATACACTTTAGACTGTGTTTTCTGATCCGAATAGATCCAAAATTATTCCCTGGAATATCTTTACCCATATATCATCATGGTTTTGCTCCTGTGGTGGGGATCTCCTCCATAACTGCCTCTATGGGTTTTGCCACTGCAGAGGCAATCCGAAAGTAAGTGCCCTTACTAGGTGTCCGAGTAGCGGCTTAAGATATCTATCACGTCGAGGGATTAAGAAATTTAGAGATGGGTTCTTGGGAGATGTATGTGGTAGTGGAAGCCAAGAAGCAACTGCTGAGACTGTGCGCGGCAGTTGAGGCTGAACCACCATCCTCACCTACCCGCAACACCCTTCTCTGCCAGTAGCCTCACCGATAATTTCTGATATTTCATTCAAGATCTACTTAGCTGATCACAGAATCTCGACGACTACTTCTACCGAGACGTCCTCCTACCCCTTCTGTTCGGTCGAATGGGCAACACGAAGAGAGAGACCGATAAGGAACGTACCGATGTCAGTGGTATCTCAATCTTTCACAATTTGAAGTCGAAGCGTGCTAGGGGAACCCAGCAAACGCGGAGAGCTTCGCTTACTGCCCAATCCTGAAATTATGATATCCATCACTCCGAGATAATGGGGGCCGTCAATCTGGACGTAGCCATCTTCACTGGAGTTCAGTTTGAGCCACAAAATGACGACCTGTACCCAAATTATTCCGCCACCCCCACAACTAAGGACATCCCACCGGCTATTATGAGATACGTATCGTCGTAATTGTAATACTGGGTCAGTTGCTCGCCCATTACAGCCGCAAGGACACCATCCTTATGTCGATTATGCATATGTAAGTGGCCCCTATCGTCCTCCTTTTCACATCTTATACAACCAACAAAACTCAATATACCATTGCTTTGACTCATCGACACGTTATTTTGTACCCTTCGACATTTCAAACTCCGCCCACTCCGCCATTCCCTATCAATGTCAACGGCAGGTTTAGATACCTCCTAGATAGTACTCAGGAGGAGGGAAAAGGCATGAATAATGTGCATCCATCTTCGGTCAATTTGTCAAACCAATGCTTTCACGGTGGTGACAGCGAGGCTCGTTAGAACCAATGCTGTCTGCGGTGACCAGGTGTCGCAATCACTTCCTCATATGTGCCCTGGTGTCATGTCATCCCAACTCAGAGTCGTGTATGCGCAAGTCGTTTTGGGATACTCTTAGGAAGAGGTGTTTCCTATATCTGTAAAGAGTTGTAGGCCTTAATTTCATCTGGTCGTTGGACACATAACGCCACAATTGCACTCAATCGGCATAGAGAGAGAGAGAGAAAGGAGCAGTGAAGGAAAGTCATGGCGCTGCAGGAATGGAGTTGTGGAGGCGGGATTTGGAATCCAGGATTCTCGTTTGAATATCACCCTTGAAGAAAACATCCGGAGAGGTTCTCCTTGAGAGAGAGAGTATCTCATTTTGAGAAAGGGACGTGATCACAGAGGCACTGACAGCTGAGATTGTACAAAAGTAGCGGTAGAATGTCATTGTTGTCCATCTCAATTAGCAACAACAATAAGAAGAAGAAGAGGAAAGGGAAGAGTTAACGATTATCTGAAGAGGAGATTCAGGCGCAGCCTCAGCTTCGGTAACGACGAGTCCATTCCAATTTTTTTGCCCACGGAAACGACAAATAATCTTGTCACATGAACCTAGTCATGGTTTGGTGGAAGTGGCCTGAAAGCTTCAGTCATGTTTCCGATCAGTGACAGTCCCTAGTGTGGATGTGAATTGCTCACCATCAAAACTTTACACGTCCCGAGAACAAACCATTCGTTCCACGGAATCAGTCAATCGTCAAAACTTGGTACTTGTCACCAACACGTTGGAGTCGGGTGGAAGTGGAAGTGGAGGTGAAAATGAATGGATTTGTCCAGCACGGACGTTCAAAGCTGGCGTACTCCCAGATCCAGCTACTCAACTGGCGAGACACCACGCAATTTGCGACGAAGACGTCCACCCACAGACACAAGCACAAATGCATATGTCGTCGGGTTCCATGAGCCCGTATTGACAGAGGAAAGTAGGTAGGTTTCTGCTTCTTCTTTTGACCTTTTCGATCCTGATATCATCGTCAAGCTATGGGACGAGTCTATCCTATGCACCAGGGCTCTTGATCCAAGCTTCTGATTGAGTCTATTTGCTGTGTTTGTCATGTGGAGAGGAAACACATGGCAGAGCCGTGACCCACGTCCACTCATCCATTGGAGCCTGGAGCCAGTAAGAAGATAGATCGTATGAGTATAACTACACGGTTCCCATGCACTAGAAGGTGCTATGAAATCTCACCTTAAAGCAAGCATATTGACTGGTCCTCCCGAAAAGAGCCACCGACGCGCAACACCTAGGCCAATACCCCAGGGACTGTGGTTTTCATCCTCGCGATTTTACTTCTGCATAACTCCTTTCCACCATATAATCACGTTTTTGTGCCAGCGACAGCAGATTTCCTCCCACCACAGACCTCCACAAATTTGTTCACCATCAAAAAGTCGCTCCAGTGCAGATAGGAGCCGTTGCCGGGAATCCAGGTTTATATGTTTCAAAGATGGAGGGGCCGAGGTCTGGAGATATGGTTTTTGGGAGTTATGTGGATGTGGTGGGAGGCCAAGAAGCGTAAAGCAAGGTGGATTAGTTCCGTTTCTACGTTCTGCCATTTCTACGATTCGACGACACCTGACTGATTTCTCGATGAGAGCCCTATTCAAGAGGAATAAGAATAAAAAGCAGAAACAAACATCCGAATCGTCCTCTTACGTACCACCAGAGTTACGACCTGTGCCGGGCACAAGCACCAACGACAATACTACCCAGCAGACTCTTCGCGCGCAGTCTTCAAAGGCCTACGAAGATGCGAGTGAGTTATCGGAGCAGTTCCTTGGTATCGTCAAAGAGATCTCCGAAGCGAATGATCTCCTCTCGCCACTCAAATCGGCTTGTGCTTTGATGATCAGGGGGATCCAAACGATGAGGGTGCGCCTTTCGGCCCGATACTAGAGCAATGAGTTGAATATATTCAGACTGTTCACCAGAACAGGGCTAATTGGACGGATTTATGTGACGAGTTGGAGAGACATCTGCAGCAACTGGAAATACATAGAAGCAAACTTCAGGAAGGACCAGGCGACGAATCCGACAGCTGCTTAAAGGCATTGAGATACTACTTCAGGTATTGACAGCTACCCCAAGCAACCATGAGGTCTTAGACACTCCGTAGTACCACCGCCAATCTGATCGAAATTGCAGACAAGGCCAGTGCCAGTGAAGAGGACGATAAGGCGCGGTCGTCAATCAAGCGTGCCGGTATGGCTCAAATGGAGAAAGGAGAGCTTGGCCGACATCGCGAAATGATGGAAACTGCATGGCAGTTATACTCTGTATGATCCTATCTCGCCCGTTATATCCGGTTCTGAAGCGTCATCAGATTGAGATGAAAAGACTGATTGCACTCAAAGTGAAGAATGTCGAGGATCAACTCGAAGCATACGAGAAAGCTGACCCGACAGCAATGTCTGCTCGGAACCCTGAAGATGGTGGTTAGTCGGAATACAGTTCTCGCATATTCCATCTCACAATGATATCGTAGATGGAATGGTTGGGCCCGACTCCATGATCGCATACGGGCATCGCATCGACTTGTGTGAGGAAGGGACGAGGGTGGAGATCTTAGACGCCATTAGAAATTGGGCGACTAACTTCACGTCCACGAGGCAGATATTCTGGCTCAATGATGCGGCCGGGACGGGGAAATCAACGATCGCAGCAACGATGGCGAACGAATGGTCGATCGACAACCGCTTAGCCGGACGGTTTTTCTTCTCACCAAACTCCAGAGTAACACAAACGACAAAGGAATTCTGTCTCTTTGTAGCCAACGACATTGCACGACACCAGCCTTCCTTGGCTGACACTATCCAACATGAAATCAAGTCGATATTGTCTGAACAGCACGTGTGGTTCGATGTCCAGCTCCAACGACTAATCATCGACCCGATCGGAAAACTCGAAGGAGATAAGTGCACCTTCATCGTCGTGG
Source organism: Serendipita sp. 401 (assembly GCA_019627725.1). Classification (NCBI taxonomy): domain Eukaryota; kingdom Fungi; phylum Basidiomycota; class Agaricomycetes; order Sebacinales; family Serendipitaceae; genus Serendipita; species Serendipita sp. 401. The sequence goes on along the minus strand of WSTQ01000545.1, from coordinate 6,334 downwards.
ATGGGTTAGACAACTGTGTACTCAGTGAGGAACGAGTGGGATTACTAAATAGTTTTGTTCGGCACCTCCCATCGGCTCCTCATCTGAAACTTCTTTTGACAAGTAGGCCGGTGCAAGACATCGCCGACGTCCTTGCATCATCCCCACTCGTTCATGGCTCTGATATTCAACTCCTCAATATCCGTAATTCTGACCATCCAGATGTGGCCTATTACGTGGAGAAGAGGTTAACGAGAATATCTTCGGAGCACCGAGCGATGATTACTGCAAAATCGGGTGGTTTATTTCTCTATGCGGCGACTGTATGTCGGATGCTCGAGAGAAGTCGACACCAAACCGACATCCTCAAGATTATTTCAGACATCGGAGTCACCGATAAGCTTGAAAGAAGGATGGATATATTGTATCTATCTGTTCTGAAGCAGGCATTGATCGACAAGAATGCTGGGGATATGATGATGAGCGTCCTTTCGATTATCATCGTAGCATACCAGCCTCTCTCCAGTAACACAATCAGCCGACTTCTCCCCGGCAATATCTATGTCGAGGATTTTGTTCAAGATCTCGGTGGCGTGCTCAAAGACGGTCATCCGGACCGACCGATCAAAGTGCTACACCCAACATTTCGAGAATTTATTTTGTCTAATGAAGATCGCGCAAACGGTTTCCTTCTTCATTCAGCTCAATCATCTGCAGCTATGGCATACGCGTGCATATCTACGCTTGAACACATGCTAGAAGACGATTTATTTCAACTAGTCAAACTCGGCCGGCTGCTTCCTCGGAATGAGGATATCAAAGAGGCCGATCGACTAGTTCACCAATCGACGACGGCAGCAGAACGATATGCTAGTGCGTTCTGGGCGCATCATGTGGCAACATCGGAAATGTCTCAGGAGTTGCTATCTCGAGTAACAAAGTTTCTCTCTCGAAAGTATTTAAATTGGGTGGAGCTTATGAGCTGGAGGGGAAGTATTGGATTGTGTATTGAAGGGTTATCTCGGTTACGGCGAGTAGCCATCGATCAAAGGGGAAGCAGTAACAACGCTCAGGTCTGTATTTTCACTCGGCTCTCCAACAATTGGTGGGTGTTCCTGATTGTCAATGATGCAGGATTCAGTAATCGTTCGACACGCCCATCAATTCCTTGTACAACACCAATCAATGATCATCGATTCCGCTCTGCAAACATACTGCATGGCTCTTTTCTTTACGCCGCCGGAGTCTCCTCTCTTTACAGAGTATCGCGAGCGATATCGAGACCGGCTGCCCGACATCATTACATCGAGCAGCGTAGAATGGGAAGAACATGTCGTACTGAGTGGGCATCCTATAGCTATCGACCAACTCATATTCTCTCCGGATGGGTCACGCCTCATCAGCACTGATGTAAAAGGACGATTACAGCTTTGGGACACGGAGACAGGAGGAATAGTGGGAAGACCGTTTGATGACACCTTTCATGGTGGCTATTATAATCTTCGATGTTCCTTCTCTCGTATCGGGGATCGGTTCGGGTTTATTACTCGGAAAAAAGAGGTGCATATTCGCTATTCGATAAACGGCGAACCTATAATCCCAAGTACTCAATTTCGAGGCCTATGCTACCCCATATTCTCATCAACAGTGTCCTTCGTCCTTGTCGCGGAGGGCACCTCCGTTTTGCGACGGGATGTCATATATGGCCGGGAGGCTCAACTACTCGGCACAATCGAAGACAATTTCTCTGTGCATCAAATATTCATTTCTCCGAATGACGAAATGATTGTCTGTGCAGGCGACTTCGGAGATAAGCAAGACAGAGTCAATCATGCAACTTTATGGGAGCTGGATGCCTTTAGAAAGGTTGCCTCCTACCGCATGTCTAGACTATCTTCGTCGTACTATGGAACCATAAACATAGTATTCTCTCCAGACAGCAGCCGGTTCATTATTTGCCAAGCGGCGTGTACTTTCTTGCTATGCGAAGGGAAAACAGGCAAGGAAATATCACCTTTCCAAGAATTTACGTCCTTTGGTCGAATAGGGACAGTAAAATTCTGCCCTCATAGTCAATACTTCGCATATACAGATCTCTCGAATTCATTATCGATCATAGTCCGAGAGCAGAAGACAGGTAAATGGATATCGACACTGAAGGGACACACCCAATCCATAATTCACTACTCGTTTTCGTCAGATGGTAGGCGCCTCGCCTCCATCTCCTATGACCAAACTGTGCGAGTATGGGATAACGAAACTGGGGCTGCTTTGGAAACCATCTTCCCAGGATATACCGGCGATATCCGCGTGTGTGTCTTGTCCTCTGAATGGGACCAACTTGCCTTGACATCGGCAGCAAACAAGCATCAGGTTCATCTCTACAGCCTCAAGGGTGGTGAAGCGGGTCGCAATGATGTCGAACCTGATGATATCACAATCACAAGCAACCATGTTATCCTCGATACTGCTTTTGTTGACTCCCGTATTGCGGTGCGGAGCGGCTCAAATGGGGGAGCCCAACTGTGGGATACGGCCACCGGGATCCAACTCGAGTGCATATTCCCTAGGTTCTATGTAGTCGATGTCGCCTTCTCACCCAATGGCGAACTGATTGCCATTTTGACAGAGACTTCAGAGATTTGGGTCCTGAATGCTGCAACACTAAAGGTTTCACAATCCCTCGAAATAGCAGGAGTACGCCATAGAGGCGGCGGGTTGTTCTTCTCACCGAATTCGGAACTATTGGCAGTATACAATGGGGGGGTTGCACGTATTTGGAACTTGCCGACAAAGAGTAAGACCCCAGTATTCCTCCGTTCTTCTCCATATACAGATATAGAGAATGACTTGATCAAACTTTGTACTATTTCCCCCGACAATGCAAGGATTGCTGGAGTAGATAAAGGGGAGAAACTTCATGTATGGGAGATTGGGTCGGAAAATAACGCAGGCCTACACACTACCATTGGGAAATATTATTCGAAAATATCTGCCAAATTCAGTCCCATCGAACAGTACCTTCTTGCAGTAGTCAAACTATCATCCGACATCACTCTATGGAAAATTGGTGAAGAGCTACAGCTCCTTACCACGATCACACTACCAGATTCTATTCCTGGCAGAATATCATTCTCTTCTGATGGGAGATATATGGCTTACGAATCTCTTTGCTGGGATATAGTGACTGCAGTCACCTGTTTGCCATACGCGGGGGAAGCTCCACCTCCTTTCTTCGACTCGACTGGGCTACATGCTCACTCATTCCTCCGCTATGAAGACAGGTGGATATACTCAGCATTTCCTCCACATCGTCTGCTCCCCGTTCCAACCGAACTTCAAAAAGCCAACTTTGCCGATTACTGGCACACCTCCAATGAGCAGGCTATCTTTATTGATAGGCATGGGAAACCAATTGTGATAGATTTTTCATCTGTATTAGCTGAAGTAAGGCAGAAATGACATTTGTTTCCACTTCATCTCATAGTAAACTTTGTGGGAATTCCGCTGGAATAACAATGAAGAAGTTATTTCTTTGCCCAAGAATTGCTCGTACCAAGCTTACGGTGACTTATCTGTGCAGAACGTTCCCTTTCTCTCACTGACGATCATTAGAATCCTGACTGGCACCCGTTTAGTTTGGATCTCGTCGTGTCCTATCATTTGGAGATGTGGAGGAGGGACGGCGCAAGTCTTTCTTTTCCTTCTCTCCGGGTTCGTCGCAGTGTCGTGTCGACTCTGGATACTCGCCCATTTACAAAGGAAGCAAAGGGGGAGCCTTTGAACTTTGGACGGTTTTGGTGTTGGGATGATCAGAGAGGGGAAAGATTGGATTGCGAGAGCTTCCGAGGTGGGTTTGGTTCGGGTGGTTTGTTCTGTCTCTAGATATCCACGACTTTCGGGAGATAATCCAATATCGATAGTACCAGCTGGAGTAGATCAAACGTTGACTGTGACCTGTTGGCTATTGTGCATTGTGTCATTATTGAGACTCACGTTCGTTCGTGTAGCACTTTTTGTGTTCCTTGAGAGATCATGTCAACTTACCGTCGAGATAAAAGATTATAGGTGCAGTGAATCAGGACCGAATTATTCAGCTCTTGGGCAGTGGGGCCTCAGGCCATGACGACTCTGGGGTAGCGGTTCAGTTAAAGCGAGCGATTAGCACTATTCATGTGTCATTTTATTCGCCGGGCACTATATGCGAGTTATCTGGGCTTGTCGTGGGGGACGGCGGAGTTTGCGGAGTTGAAAGGTTGGCAAGAGCAAAGGACGCTCAAAGCGTTCGCTCGACACTCGACACTCGACACTATACTGACTCCATTGGCTATCTACGACACAAAAAGGAGGTCGGTTTGAGCTAGATACGCGTACATGGTGTTGGATTGCTCACCATCAAATCTTGATGCGTTACATTCGTTCCACTTGCACCTTCCTCGATGATACGTAATCGTCAATCGTCAAAACTTGGTACCCGTCACTAAAGCGCGGAATTCAAATAGAATTAAAAAGCGAAAGATGATGGATTTCCTCCAACACCAACGTTCATAACTGGCGTACCCACGAGACACTGCGCAATTTGACTAGGACGTCCAACCACAGACATAAACACAACCACACATGTCTCCAGGTCTCAAGGACTCGTTTTAACGGATAAATCAGGTGAGTTTCTGCTTCTCTTTTGGCGTTCTCGATTCTGATATCGTCGCCAAGCTGGAGAACGAATCCATGCTATGCACCATGGTTGATATTTGAAGCCGCTGATGAAGTTTATTTCGCTGCCTGTTTGTCATGTGGAGAGGAAACATACGACAGAACCGTCGCTCAAGTCCACTTGTCCGTTGGAGCCTAGAGCCAATAAAATGATAAATCATATGAGTATGACCACATGTATTATTCCCAAGTATTACGAGATGCTATGAAACGCACCTTGCGGCAAGCCTGTTGGTTGGTCCTCCAAGAAGGGTCGCCGACGTGCAACACCTAGGCCCATACCCTAGGGACAGTGGTTTCCAGATGCACTATTATACTTTATACGACTCCTTTTCATCGTAACACCATGCTTTTGTGCCAACGGCAGTAGATTCCCTGCCACAACTGTCCTCCACCAAGTTGGCCACCATCTAACGTCGCTTGAGTGCAGTTAGGTCCCGGAATCCAGGTAGCAGTTTGATATATGTTTCAAAGATGGAGGGGCCTGAGGCCTGGAGATATGGTTTTTGGGAGTTCCATATGTAGATGTGGTGGAGGAATCCAAGAAGCATGAAGCGAGGCCAAGACCCTTGGTTCCACCTCTTCATACCACCAGCTGCGAGATACCCAAAGGGGAAGAAAATTCAAATACGAGTTTCACATCGTTAGTCTTTGTCGTACTCGTGACACCGGACGAATTGCGGATCGATTTCTGTACGGAGTGTATGCGTATGAAGCTCATACTAACATCCTTTCCGCGTCTTAGATAGTCGATAAACCTAATATAGTATCGATAGAAACCGTCAAATGAAGGCTGTGAGCGTCCCTTGCACTCACGTTTAGAACTCCGACAAGCTCCGCCGTTCCCCGACAAAAAGTCCAGATGACTCGCATATAGCACTCGGGGAATGAAATAATACACGAATAGTGTTAATTTATCCCTTCATTAACTAAACTGCTGCCTTATAGCCGTCCTTCCAGCCCCGGAGCTGAAGAATTCGGTCCCGATTCGCATTACCTACAGTCTTTCATCTCGACGGTAAACCCACATATAAAGAAAAGATCGCTTTTGGAACACAAAAAGCGCTGTAAGAACGAACACGAATCTCAACAACGGCTCAACATCCAACAGGTTTACACGTCAACGTTTGATTTATTCCAACCGATACTATCGACAGCAGACTATCTCCCGAACGCCTGGATTTCTAGATGAAGAATGAACGAATCGCCCGAGCTAAACCCACACGACCCGGCCTTTCCCCTCTCCAATGTCAAGGTCTAAAGATGCCTCCTTCGCTTCCTTCTGTGACGCGTATCCGTTGGAAAAGGGGCGAGTACATGGAGTCGACCGACATAGCGCGTCGTGTCGAAAACTGCCGAGATCCAGAAAGGACAACCCCGCGTATTCCTCCTCCTCCTCCTCCTGACCTCCAAATGATGGGAACCGACAAGGTCCAAAACCGAAAATGATTGCCAGCCTGGATTCTAAACTCCCCTCAGCGAGAGAAACGGGGAGATTTTGCGCAGTGGAGAAGACCTCCCAAATCCGTTTCCCAGAAATCTCCAAAAACCCAAAACCTGACGAGTTGGGGGGGGGGGGGGGGGGGGGGGGGGGGGGGGGGGGGGGGGGGGGGGGGGGGGGGGGGGGGGGGGGGGGGGGGGG
>WSTQ01000544.1:0-11126 GCA_019627725.1 Serendipita sp. 401 | reverse complement strand
GTGCGCAATTGCTCAATCTGCGGGGAGAGCAAATTGAATTTTTCGGCCGTCATGACGTATAAAAGATCCTTGGACAACGTGGTGGTCAACCTCCCTGCCCGCTTCCACCGAAACGGTGCGACTAGGGCTTTCAACGACGTGTAAAACGCAGATGCTGCACCGGAATTATGGAAATTGACACGAATGGCCACATTTCCTTGAGGACACGCGACGACCGGGGGTTCAGGTTTCGAACTCGACGATATCACCGAAACGACAGGCGTTGAAGAAGAAGAAGAAGTAGTGAAGGAGGATGGGGAGGTCGAAGAAGAGGGTTTGTTGGTGGTGGTAGTACCAGAAGGGTTCAAATTCTCTTTGATCTCAAAGGACTTTAGGCCCACTTTGAGGTACATAGAGGCCTCCTCACCCCATCCGACCATCGTCCTCTCCATCTCTTCGAGCGCCCTCGTTCGTTCTTCTTCCACTTGGACGAACCCTCTGATCAACTGCATCACATCCTCATGCACATATCCATCATCAAACACCCGAATCTCTCCATCGGGACAATGTCGCCTCCGAAACTCTCTCACTTCCTCTCCCAATCTTTCTTCTTCCCACTCTCCTTCCTCTCTCATCGCTTTCACTTTTTCTTTTTCCACACCATCCTCTCTCTCACCACCACCAGCTCCGGGATTCGCCTTTCCTACAGCGGCAGCGGCAGCGATAGCACCGGCCGGAATCGATACTCCCTCGACGAGAATCACATTCTTGGACGCTCCAAAGAACCTCGCGAGCAACTTTCTTCCGAAAAACATGCGTCGGTTGATGACTTCGAGTTCCCTTCTGGCCACCCGGCCTTCTTTGTAATACACTCGTATTCGAGGTCGAGGGATGTCCCATCGAATTAAGACCGTGTCCGACACCATCGTCGTGCTCGGTTGATTGGGCGCAATCGTCTTGGAAAAGCTAGCCGAGAGTGTCGACGGTAACGTGAATGGTTGCTGCGACTGCGACTGCGACTGCGACTGCTGCTGCTGCTGTAGTTGTGGATTCTTTTCATTCGATGATTTCTGTTGTTGTTGCTTAGCTCTTTGTAACGTTACAGAGGCCGTAGAAGATGGGCTTTGAGTAGTAAAGACGGGGATAGAAAATCCGGTCGGTGCATTTTCGTTGATCGCCCGAATGGCATTAGCAGCCTGTTGATGATGTGCATACTCGACATGTGCGATAAGTTCAAGAGTCGGCAGTGCGTTCGATGGTGATAACGAAGAAGAAGTTGAGCACGAAGAGTTTTGCGAAGAAGATGGACGAGATGAACCAGATGTAAAACGTGGGGACGCGGAGGAGAATGAAGAAGAAGATGAGGAAGAAGGGGCTGCCAACGTCGACGGCCCCTTCATATTCGTATTCGTGTTTGTGTTTGTGTTCGCATCGATACCTTTTCCTTTTGATTTGGTGCCAGAGGGAGAAGAGGGAGAAGTGAAACCGGTATTCTTTGTCGTCGTCGTCGTTTGAAGAGGTTGATTCTGGGAGGCAGAGGAAAAAGAATCGCCGACGCCAACCCGACTAAACTCACATCTCACGACCGTGCCCACTTGTTCAAACACGGCACGCATAATCTCTTCTGCACGCTTGACCTCTTCCTCTTTCTTCGCCACGGGTGACCGCAGATCTTTGATCAAAGGAGAGGAGGAAGAGGAAGACGAGGGTTCCTTTGATCCTCCAACTAGCGGCAGTGGCAGTGGCAGCGGTACGGGGATTCGAACGACGGTGATTCGTCTAGGTTCGAATGGAGTAGTGATCATCTCCACTTTGAGACCGTCTCCGAATCGGGCATGCGTGTTCTCGTGGACCATTCTGTCGACGATGGAAGGTAAGGGAACAGTCGGATTGGATTGTGCCGAGGATGATGGTAATGGTATGGGCGGTGAGGTTACGCTCGAATCAGGGGGTTTCGGAACGGGTGTTGCAGAAGTGGAAGAGATGACCACGACTGCTTGCTTTTCCTTTCCCTTCCCATTCGCTGTCTTCGTCGTCGCCGTCGGTTTTGAATTTTGTATAAGAGGCAGCGTCGACGATGGCTTGGCTGCTGGTGGGACAGATGAGCTTGCGTTGGTCGTAGTAGTCGTAGTGGTGGTGATGGTAGGAGGAGTAAGAGTGGGAGTGACTACATTCGATCCATTTCGTTTTATTTGATCCGGTTTTCTGATTCCTGTTAGTTCTTTTGCTAGCGATTGAATCTTGTCAATGAGAGGACTTTGTTCGGCAGTGTCGGGAGTAGCTGTTCGAGGGGATTGTTGATGGCCTATTCCAGCGCTAAGAGTTGTTGGTTTCTCTGGAAGCGGGTGTTGTAGTGGCAACTGGGCAGGTGATACCGAATGGGACAAGTGGGTAGATCTCGACTGTTCCACCCGTTTTTGTGGTGGTGGTGGTCTCGATGGAGCCAAGAGTCCGAGATGACGATGAATCGCCGTCTTTGCGACGGTGAACGTGGGTTGTGGCTGATGGAATGAAATCGAACACAGAGTCATTAGGTGTACGCGGGACCGAAAACAAAGAGTAGTGACTCACCAAAGCGAGAGGGGGTCCAATCAGAGACCGATCATCATCACCATCTGGAGAGTTCGTCACCAGTGAACTGAATGACGGCGCCTTTTTTTTTATCGTGATTCCATCCCGTCAGAGTGCAATCTCCCATTGACAAGGTTTCTTTCACTCACCAACAATGTCTGAGGCAAGGCGGCGGCAGCGGCGGCGGTGGATGATGATGAGACCGAGCTAATCGTAGAGGCTGACCGAGTCTGCGTTGGGACCTGGTTTCGACTCTGTTGGACTTGGTACTGCTGCAGTTGAGGGAGTATATTCACCCCATAGCGCTACAGAGGGTGCGTTAGAACAATGGCAGCCAGGCCCAAGGCTGCCCAAGGGCAGGGTCGAGAATGGCGACCACGGCAGCGAAAAACGACGTACGACAGGTTCCGCTCTCCTTTCCTCATCCAACTTGTTCTTCTCGTTCTCAGTCACTGTACTCTGTCTTCCATTGATAGGGCCGTTGGTGTTGGAAGAGGGTGCGCTCGGTCGGGTGGCTGCTATTGTTGTTGTTGGACGCCCGTTCCGAGGGCTGGCCACACTCTTCGTCTGTTTTTGTCGTCCAACGGCTCGTTCAGGTTGTTCTGAACTGATCACCATTGCCATTGTAGTCGTAGTTTTCGTGTCGTGTGTCGTGAGCGAGCGGGGAAAAAATGGAGAGTGAGAAGGGTATAAGTATTAGAAGTGGTAGAAGTCCAAAAGCTGGATTTCAATGGGTCACCGGTGGGGGACGGGGAACGGCTCGCCAGCCATCTTCGGAATTTTCATATTCCCCTCTCTTTTATACCATAAATTCTCCACCTGAATAGGCTATCCTCGGGGTCAGTCGCAAGAAGCATTCAAGCTTACTTCCCCAAAACCCATCAGAGCCCCGTGCCCTCGACCTCGCCATATAATCAGACTCCTGAGCAAGCGACCAACCAACCCGTGATCGAGATAATAGTTATTATTCAAATAACATATTCTGCTTCAAATACATGATGGATGGATGATAACAGTCCTATGCAAAAGGGACAAATTTCGCCAGTAATCGTGCACACTCATCGTCGAATAGGTGTTGAAAGGTGTCGACACGAGGGTCGATGGGACACCCATGGATACGGTTGGGGATGGTGATGAAGAACATAAATGAGTCTACAAACAGTACAAGGCAGACTGGAACGACGCGAGAGGCAGGACAATAAACGAGCAAACACAACAACTAGGAGGATCACTATCAGTTACAAGAAACAAAAGATAGAGGGTCGGGGTGATCAGGAAGCAAGAACATTTAGCAGGTAGAGCAATAAAGTAAATACGACAGTGATAGGACAGTATGCTCAGCATCCAGTTGGGGAAGCGCAAATGATATGGCCTAATTAGAGTATGAGTGGCCTTTAAGAAGAATACGCTGACGAGACCGCCAGGATGCGCTCCCAGTGCTAGGATAGTACCGATAATGGCCATTGTCGAATCCGTATATCCACGAATACCCAACTCAAAGTTCAAGGGCAAAATTGAAAGAAACACAATGCATTATATTAAGGGAGTGGGACATAGTCTATTCTACAACGACAATGCAAGGAATAGTTTATATAAGGACAACGACGACGAGTAAGGTTGCGGGTGAGAGGATAGGGGCTCATTCCGATGTGGAAAATGGAAGCAGAAGAAAATAAAGGAGGGAGGGGAGTGGATTTCTGGTACATTTCATGTAAGCACCAAACTGGCATTGTAAATGCGCCAAATCGAGGACGGAAGAGGATGGAAGAGATCCCATCAGAGACGGGATGGGGGTAGGAGGTATGTAGATGTCGAATCTATGATTCTATGGTGACGTCGGATCAATAAGATATGTTGGGAGAAGAGGGAACAAAATGCAAGGCACGAGTCGTCCTTTGTTGGTATACAAGATAAACAGAGGAAATGCGATGACAGACAAGAGGCGAAAGAGACTAAACAAGCACAAAGCACAAAATACACAACGATGGAGAAAGTGAGAAATACAAAAAAAAAAAAGGGGGGGAAACACTACCAAAAAGGACGACGGGGTTGGGTCGAATTAATACCTCACCCGATAAGATAGAGGCATGAATGTAGGTGACATCTTCACTGGTTTAGTCATGAATCGGATTGGGCTTGGAATTGCGCAGCCTTGAAAGCCGTCTGTCTCGTGTCCCAGGTGGCTTCCCGATGTCGAGCGATGATTTGGCGGTTGGATGGCTTTAGTCAATATCTTCCTTCTTGACTGTCGCTTGACGTGAAAAAACGATTAAGAGGATGCAGTCAAGGCGCCACTCAAAGAGTGCTTGTCCTTGTTGATACCGGTGGACGATCGAGCGAGAATTTGATCGAAGCCGAGGTAGGGGGATCCAATGATGCATGTTCCAGCTTCATACCAGGAGCAGGGGTAGCAGCTCCAGGCATATCGTCCCAACCCGCAATGCTTGTCAGGAGATGCATAACAGACGACTTGGGTGTCTCAACGTCACCAGTAAGGACAGAACTGGCATCGTCAGGAGAACCATAGGTGAATGAAGGTGTGTCCGCCGTTTCGGAGAGTACATCATGAGGGGAAGGAGTGAATGCTGAATTATCGTTCGTCAAAATCGATCTTTCGTTGGATGATGCGATTACAGAAGCCAGCGTGTCAAAGATATCCCAGGTTTGAGCAGTAGTCGTTCCGAGTGAGGTAGCATTGTACATAGACCCATAATGCGTCATGTAGTTATCTGCTAGTGACTGCGGAGCTGAAACTGACTCATTGGGGTTGACAATATGACGGCTAATAGGCTCTAGGCCATGCGAGTGCAAACTCTCTGTTTCACGAATCCACGACGACACCGGCGATCGAGTTGGTCCCGGCTGCGACTGAATCCTCGATACCTCCGATGACACTCGGTTCAAGGCCTCCCCAAGGGAGGGGAGAATGAGGGGCGTACTCTGTCCGAGGCGCTGCCGTTTCCGTGGCCGGTTGTTAGTGCTACTCACACGGGAAGACCCCTCTCCTTTGGTAGCTCGTTTTGGTTCCTTGTGTCGAGGAGTTTTGGCACTTGAGTCAGTCTGACGGTCGTGATAGACGTTCGTATCGACTTTTGCTGTTTGGCCGGTAGGATGGGATGGGCTATTTTCTGACTCCTCCACGTAGGCCTCACGTTTTCTCTTGCAAGGTGGGACTTGTGTTTGGCATGAACGAATGAATTGCACTTGATGTTCTTCAGCGCCTTGAGGTTGCTCTTGGTGCTCAATTTCTGAGCAAACAGTAGGACTTGTGGCTTGGGAGGGGGAAGGTGAAGTGTTAGATGAATGCGACCTTTGTAACAGTTGAACGAATGTTGGTGCTTGTATAGGTATTTGGTCCACAGGGGACTTGGAATACGACAGGGACGACTCCGGAGTAGCACACGCGGTTCTTGAACCAGTAGAGGACGGGGAAAGGGCTGTAGGACGTTGGGATGGGTAATTATTCTGAATAGTGAGGTTTTCTATTGGGATGGTGGGCAAGTTGTCAATTCTGCGGCGTTTGAATGGTGGCCAGACTTCGGTATCAGCCTCATAGCTTGTAATGATTCATTAACTACTTGCTAATTCAAATACGAAAGGCTTACGAGTGATTAAACGTCGATTGTTGATGATGTGAAGATTCCATCATCTTTCGCTTGATTCCAATAGATGTAGAGGCTGGGCCAGCGTGTGTCGGATCCCTGAAGCGCCAGGCTGGTATATCGCTTGGGACCTCGTCGAGTGAGTGATCATGCTCTGAGTCACTACTCTGAACGGAACACTCCTCATCAGAAAGATATTCGTCGGAATCCCATTCCTCCGCTTCCGCGTTGCTGTCCCAGATTGAATATCCCGCTACATCGAGCATTTCGTGGACAGGTCCCCACCAATCGGAGAGATTGAAGTCGTATATTTTTTCGAAATCCGTACGAAATCGTTTGACCTCGTTCCGTACGGCTAGAGGATAGGCGCTCTTGGTACGTGGTACGCCGCGCTCGAATTCATCAAACAATTGCGAACATAGGTCCTCCATCTTCTGGGGAGTAGAGTGCGCATGATTTACAAAAATTCGCCCCCATCCCGATGTCTGACGGACATATTCGAGCCAATGGTGGAATTGTATGCGGTCGACTTTAGCATTCTGCAACAAGTCGGCGTAGTCTTCCTGAGGGGAAAGAAAAGGTGACCCTATGTGAGCAAAAAACCAATCACGGAGAATGTTATAGTCTGGGGCTTCGGGATCCTCCCAGTCGTCATCATTCTCCGAAAAATATGAACCAGGAAGGGATTGTGTGTCAGAGTCATAGGACTCGTCAACTAAATCCTCTTCACAATGTTGGCTAGATACCAGATCTTTGGCCTCCTCCTGAAGTTCGTTGACCATTTTCGCCCGGGCGACCTCTATAGCAAGAAGGGACGATGCGATGGCCGCTACAGGCTTAGCGACGTTTGCGGCGAGCTGTAACGTTTCTTTAGATAGTGAATGAGTGGAAGCAGCGGCGATTATGCTGTCTTTGAGCTGTGCCCAGGATTTCATGAAGCTCACAAGCTCGTCGTGACCCTTTTCATAGGCAGTGACAAGCTCATTCTGGACAGCTTGGAGTCGTTTTGTGATGGATGCATCAGTAGCATCCATCAGACGAGTACCAAAAGCATGCCAGGGCAGAGAATTGGCGACAAAAAGCCAGTCGCAGCGGAAATGAGGATTGGGAATTCCCAGCCTCTCGCATACTGGCCTGATTTCCAACCATGTCGGACCTTGGTCCCTCCAAGAGGCCTAAAGCCTCTTCGAAATCACTACATCGAATATGTTCATCTGCGATGGACTTGATGTCTCTTTTAGGAGACACGTCTTCACCCTCAACATCGGGATCTGTATCGTCCTCCCCCTCGCCGCAGCCAACATCTCCCTCAGAGCCCGGCCTGGTTCTCAAGGATGTTAAAAGACCTTCCGATAAACTTTCAAAATTCAAACTTGCAGCCTCGGAAGTCAAGGCTGTTCTACGTGTGTATCGCCAACGATTGGACTTGATTAGAACACAAACACAAGAAGAATACCGAAAGCTTTGTGATGTTTTTTCAGCTGATTTGCATAAAGAGATGGTTTCAGCTCTCTCGGATTATTGGATCCGTACGAGAGACGAACTACTCAGCCAAACAGTAGAACTCGCGGCTGAGACAGCCAAAATGGTTTACCCCAAAGAGGTGTGCACCTTTCAAATTTTTTTCTAAGATTTTTGCTAATCCAGCAACTTGCTAAATCATTAGACACCAGCTCCCAAGGCATTCAATAAGGCAAGCTTGTTTGTTCGTGCTTGGACCATCTCTCACCTGCCACCAGCAATTCGTTCCACTGTTCGAGTACGTCTTCGGGCGAGTGACCGATGGTTATATTTCTATTCGCGACAAGAAATTCCTCGCGAGCTTATCAGACATGGAATATCGACAAATTAGCACATGGGTGCGTCGTTCCCCTTAGTTGATACCTGTGGTTTCTAATATATCTCTAGTTTCAAAATCGTCGGGCTCGTACAAAGGCTAAAACAAGGAATGGAAAACCCGTACCGCCGCCTCCAACCCTAGAGCAAACGTCGCAGAAGCTCAGAGACCTTATGGCGCAAGAAGACGCCAAGTGCACGGATGTTGCGAGCGTCATTGTGCAACAAAAGGTTGTCATTATTGAAGATGACGAAGAAATAGAACAGAGCGATCACTTAGATGGCATGTACTCCCCTCAAGCGGTGCGATTTATCCTTGCCTCCATCGTTTATCCACTCAATTTTGAACAGGATGGCAGTGATATTTTCAACCTCGACGAATGTCATTCACCACCTGGTAGCTTTCCGGCTCCGTTCGAGATGCCTGATTACGAGCTCCCATCCTTTCCTGCGCCGCGATGGCCTCGTCCACCTCAGTTTGTGTATGATGGCTTCGTACAGGTCGCCAAAACAGAAATGGATGACCTTGTTGGTATGTTCGACAATCTACAAGTAGTGCGGACAAAACCAGTCCTGGTTTCAAAGGTAATGAAGGCGACCAATGCTGCTCGCTTCAATCTAGCCAAGAAAGTTCTCAAATCGATCCGCTCTTTTGTACCTGCGCCCAAGTTGAAGAAGGCCTTACGCTTCGCAGACGTTCCTCAAGACGAAGGCAATCCGGAGCACACCAAATCTTTCGGTGATCCACATGTCAAGCCAAAGAAACTCAAGAAGAAGAACAAGAAAGTGACACAAGTACAAATCAATGAATCAAGTCCTGTCGATGTACAAGTCACTGAACCAAGCTCTATCGATGTCATCATGGAAATGCCGTCAATCTGTCATCAAGTTGCCGACATTGACCTGGAGGACTCCTTCCAAAATCCTTCCGCAGTCAAGACGCATCCCATTCAATCCTTCGGAGGTCTTTTCATACCGATGTCTCCTCGCGAAACTCCCGACGATCTTCTACGACTCCGCAGGAATCCTGATGGAACCCGAGCATTGCATCCTGCAGCTCGGTATGAACCTCAGCTTGAAGTCCCTATCGTTGAGGACGTGTGTCTTGGTAACGATGCCGTCGACACAGCGTTAAAGATGACTTTGGAGCAGCTCGGCTATTCTGGGGAGATACTGGAGCCCGAACCACCTGTTCACGTGCACATTCCTCTCCTAGCAGCAAGTCAACCCATCGACCCTATCCTCGACGCCTTAGAACCCACTTACTCGGCATTGGACCCGGAAGAGAAGGAGCTCCTCAACAAGGTGTCAACTATCAAACTCGATCGACCACCCTACTTCGACCCTTTCTCATCATCTGAGGTTTCCCAACCGGCGGCCACCGTCCCATCCATTGTGGATCAATCATCTGTTACTTCTAGCGTTGACACTAATGGCGTGCACACCTCGAGTCTTTATGACCCACAGTGTACGCCATTACCTATCGCGCTACTAAGTCCAGATCGTTATCCCACTGATGGATATATCTTTGATAGTGCATTCGTGAAGCCCACCTTGCGTCACTATGACCCACAGGGCTCCATGTTGCCTGTCACACTGGCTGACCTCAATGAAAACCCTCATGTCTTTGATTATCCGATGCCGAAGTCCACCTACGTTTGGGAACCCGCGATTCCTACTACTCTCTTCACGCCAGAGGGAGAACCACTACCCGAACATGATCCAAATCTTAAATGGGAGAGCATCATCAATTACCTAGAAGAATGCATCCAAAAGGAAGAAAACAGAGAGACCCGATGGGCCAACCAGCAGGAATGGCCAATCTCCAGCACTGACCCTCGGTCCATGCTCCAATATCTCAACCTATAAACCTTAGCATCTTACATCTTGGGCTTTCTGAAGTTTTTTTGAAATCGTCCTTTATTACCTCCTTCGGTTCCTTTGTCTTTTGCATCACATCGTGAACTCCTGCGAACCCTTCCACTTCTGTAGCTTTACACCATCCGTTCTATACACCACACCTGATCTTCCCTCCGCTTCCCCTCCTCCACTTTCTCCTCTTCTCTATAGGGCTGCACCAACATCCCGAGACTTTGGTTCACTCACACTAACTGGCAGCAGTTCTTTTACTTATTGCGTTATCTAAATGTAGCATTTACGAGTCATCCAGTTTGTATCCCGTACTCTCGTTTGCAATGAACTCTTGGTCCTCTGCATATGATGGCCCTTGGTTTTAAGTTTTCTGCAGCGTCATTCAAGGTCGCGTTTGACATCGTGCATGCGACGTTCAAATATTCGTTATCATGCAACAGAGGTGCAAACCCTTCAGAAACGGTGAAAGGAATACGACACAAACACCTTGTGCTTCTCATTAGTTAGCTCTCCATACGGTCGACCGATCCCCAGTGGCTTTAGGTAGATAACGTTTCTAGACTCCACAGTGGACGGCTTGGATCTTCCAATTGATTAGTGTCCCATTCATACATTGAGCATCTGCGCTGCCTTGCTGTAGAACCCTGTCCGCTAGTTGTCCGTAAATCGACAATAGTACAAAATCAAGGTATATTTGATCCTTACCGGGCCCAATGTGTGACTGTGAGGTCCTAGCTCATCAATTTCCGTAATTTCTTGATCGAGAATGACTGCTCCTTTATATATACCTTCTCTTCTGTATTTTCAGGTGTATCCATTATGTTTCCTTCCTGATCGACTTCCAAGAACACCTCATCCCCCGATTTACTAGGAAATCGCTTCATTCTCCTGAGGGATGGTGGCTCGTTCGTCACCCTTTTTACGTCCCATACCACGTTTTCCGCTAATGGACACCATGCATCACAATCCCATCTTCTCAGTATTGTCTCGAGTGGCCAGTCCATGGAAGGGGATGATGTATCTAGACAAAAGAACAGGAGTCAGGTCTTGATCCTCAAGTTTGGTGCCGCGTTTGGAGTTTAGATAATCGTCTTGCTCACTTCTTCTTGTTAGTAGGATCCGCCTAACAATATACATGTGATGATGCATGGTGGTGTATGCGATAATGCATGCTTTTAGGATCCTCTTCATGTTCTGATTCACATCCTTCATCAAATTGACGAGAGCGGGCCTATTCCAGGGATTTTCTGTTGGAGATCCAAAATA
>WSTQ01000543.1:0-11143 GCA_019627725.1 Serendipita sp. 401 | reverse complement strand
TGGAAACACCAATGCGATCAGTTTCAGCTAGGGTCGTACGAATGCCTCTGTCTGGCCGGGGGTTAGATGGAATTCGAAAAAAAAAACACCTAGAAACCCAGCAATAAACAAAATAGAGAGAAATGGACTCTTGTCACCTGCGCTTTCTCCTTTTCAAGGAGGGCTTGTTTTTTGATGCGTGAGTCCACGCACATTGCCCGATCCTTCGCTCTTCATTTGCCGGTATATCGGTTTTTTTCTCTCTTCTTGGTGTTCTCGTTGTAGCTCTTATATACGCACATCCTCATTTCCTACGTTACAACCCAGATTCTATCCTCGCTCACTCTCTTTCTTTCCCTCTCTCGCTTTCGTGTGTTATTGGTGTTATTTGTGCGTATGGCTACTCACTTGGGTTACTGGTGTTATTGCTATCATTATTGATAATGACCAATGATCGAGATTGGAGTATGCTGCGCAAAGCTCGTTGTCACATTAATCACTTGGATAGCCTAGTCGGTGGAGAGCGGCATATTTTGGCTTGATTCGTATCCGGAGCGAGTTTATTCATTAAGGGAATTCAGTCACATTCATGATCCGTTGAGGTTACTCCAGCGGACATTCATGCGCTGACTAGAGCTTGTACCAGGCAGGAAAGCCGTGGCTACCACGGCCTAAGAGAAGGTTCCCAGTGTTCCTGGTAATCAGGGAGACGAGCTCGTCAGACAAACCGGTCGAATCGAAGAGTAATTGCACCTGAACAAGTTAACGAATATAGAACCAGACTTATTACAACGACATGATGTGTACATATCTACTTCGAGGCTTGGAAGAGGACAACCTAATCATAACAGTATGAGTACATTGCGAGGCAAGGGAACAGGCAAAGAAGAGTGCACGACGTAAATGACATTCTGATATAATCCATCGCCTTACGGGGCTGCTGCTCAATGAACGGTGTGCCATCGTCAATCTCCGTGAGGCGAATCCCTCTCTCCCGACATCCGGCCCTCAATTCGTTGACAGTACCCTGCCTCATGTCGCTCATTTTGACCTGAACAGACTCTAATCCTGAAAACCTGTATGCGTCGATTTCGGTCAAGACTTGTTCGGGTGCCAATGAATTGTAGTCTGCACGGAGTCGGAGATGTCGAAACGGATGGTCAGATGGAGGAAACACTCGGCAGTGTACTATGTGCATCCAACATCCAAAGGTAACGACGTTGGGAAAGATAGAAGACCAAAGGTCCTTTGTCTCAATCGATCCGGGAAGTTCCCCGATAAACGATTCAAGTTGACGACCGTGCTCCATGATGAATTGATGTGCTACGACCGACGTTGTATAGGAGATATGCAAATGCTTCAGCGATGGGCACTCGAGCTGAAAGCCATCCAACATGTAAATGCTGAGGATTTCGAGGTTCCTCAAGACATATACACCTGGTTCCCCATCCACATCGTAGCGAACAGTGAGTGATACGAGGTTGGGAAACTCGTCTTGTATCACCTTCCAAAACGGTCGGGTAGTTCGGTTTGACCAGAGCGACAGACATCGCAAGTTTGGAAACATCGAGGGATTGTCCAGAAGGATGTCAAGAGTATCCGCAATCCATTGCGTACTGAGCCCAAGGGCGAGTGTCGTCAGATTCTCCTTCAGATGGGCGATACGTTTCATAGCGAGAGGTCCGTTTGCTCTACTGTAGATGAATACGCTCGATGTAGCTTTTGGAACGTCGGGTTCCGGAGCATCGTGACAAGGTTCCTCTTTAAGGAAACAACATGGTTTTACTCCAGCAAGATGTTTCCATACCTTGCAGACGGCGCGGACCCGCTTCCAGTCATCTAAGAATGGGAGCTTATCCGGTGAATCTACCTTCCAAAGAAGAGTCGCATATTGGGAGAAGGTTTCAGGTTCGCAATAGAGGTAGGGATGTCGGAGTGGGATAACAATGAGGTCGATGATCATAGCCCATAGTTCTGTCGGTAGCTTTATACCAAATCTCGAACCTTGAAAAGTGGTTAGGAGCTCATACACGGCGGAGAAGTACTTGTGATTCACATGCTCACCTCCGTCACTCTTTCTATGCCAGACGGAAGACCAAACTGGCATATTGAAGATAATTA
Organism: Serendipita sp. 401; assembly: GCA_019627725.1. Lineage (NCBI taxonomy): Eukaryota > Fungi > Basidiomycota > Agaricomycetes > Sebacinales > Serendipitaceae > Serendipita > Serendipita sp. 401. The sequence goes on along the minus strand of WSTQ01000543.1, from coordinate 9,043 downwards.
ACAATACTATTTGACCCAGCCTCGTTGATTAGATAATATGACAGTCGGGTTGAAGTTGCAGAGTTGCTTGGACAAAGCGCTTGCTTTTGGTCGGCGCTGAAATGGGTATCTATTGGTACTGCAAAGTCCTGATAGGCACCATTAAACAAAGCATTAATATTGATTTCTATTACCTGGTGTAGATATAGGGTTAATTGGTAAGAGAGTATTTACTATGCAAGGAGCCGGGTTCAAGATCCAAGTACCACACCATAATGGAGTGGCTATCAAGCAACAGACGGGTTTCATCACGATATAATACCAAAGTCATGGAACATCTATCTCAAGTAGGAAATCTATACTGTTCGTGAAGCTGAGCTGCGGTGAAGAGTGGTCCCTGAGTTCGTTCTCTCCTCCTGTGCAAACTTTGTCAACTCGACAATGTATTGAGAGAGAAAATGAAACGCCTTACTACGTCTCGGTCTTCATTCTATCTTATGCGATCTACCGTGACCAAGTGCGCATTCATTGAGATCCTCCCGAGGTTGTTCATACTGAGCACCGTCTAGGCAATGACTCCCAGTGTTACTGGCCAGCGGAACAAGCTTATCAGACAAACGAGTCAGAGAAAAGGATGATTTTGACGGAGTAGACTGATAGATATAAACGTTACAATGCTGTAGTGTGTACACATTCGCTTGGAGGCACAATGGTCTCCCTATGGGTCCACGCCGATACAAGGTCACCGACAAGGGAATATACACAACGAAAATATCTTTCTGACATAGTTCATCTTTGGATGAGGTGGCCGCACGGCAACCGTTGTGCCATCGACAATATCGAAAAGACGGACCCCCTTCTTCCGGCATCGGGCCCTCAAATCGTTGGCAGTGCCCCACATCATATCGTTCATGTCGATCTGAACGGGCTCTAATTCCGGAAACCTGTACGTATCAATTTCGGCCGTGACCTGCTCTGGTCTCAGGGAGTTAGTGAGTCAGACACGTCGAAGAGGATGAGCAGATGTAGCTAGATAGGCTTGATCCACGTCCCGGATCTTAACATGAGAAGGTTGGGAAAGAATGAGGACCAAAAATCCTTTGTAAAGGGCCAAATCTGTGAATTCATTGAACGATTAGAGTAGACGATCGGCTCCACAATAAATTGATGTTGTGACCAACCTTGTAGAGTAAAGATGCGAATGTTCCAGCGATGAACACATAAGCTGAAAGCTATCCAAGGTGTAAATGCTGAGGGCTTCAAGATATATGGACCTGGTTAGTCCACATTATGGACGACCAGTCTAACTCCACTGTCAGGAACACAGTAAATGGCGATGTGGTAGGGGTCTAGTCGGATGTCCCCTCCACAGAGTATAAATCTTGACCCATGAGAGCGGCGTAACTTGCACACATTCGCTTGGGGCTCGGGTGGCAACTACTGAATCATCTTACCAAGAATTCTTGTCGATGCAAGACTACCAACGAGGAGGATGCATAAAGAAAATGTCTTGATATAATCGATTGTTGTACGGGGTTGCTGCCCTATAATCGCTATGCCATCGACAATCTCAATGAGGCGGACCCCTCTCTCCCGGCACCGGGCCCTCAATTCGTCGGTAGTACCTTGCGCCATGTCGTTCATGATAATTTGAATAGACTCTAGTCCCGGGAACGTATATGCATCGATTCTGGCCATGACATGTTCAGGTGTCAATGAGTTGTAAGCTGAAATGAGTCGGAGATGTCGAAGAGGATGATTAGATGGAGCTGGAGAGGGTTTGATCCACGTCCCACATCCGAACGTGACAAGGTTGGGAAAGATTAAGGACCAAAAGCCCTTATTCGAGTAGAGGGGTGATTCTGTGAATCCTATGAACGACTGGAGTTGATGACCGTGCTCCATGATGAAGTCATCTGCTGCGTGGCCCTTGGTATAGTGAATATGCAAATGCTTCAACGACGGGCACACGAGCTGAAAGCCATCCAAAGTGTAAATGCTGAGGATTTCAAGCTTCTTCAGCACATATACACCTGGTTTCCCGTACCCACCATAGCGGATGGTGAGTGATACGAGGTTAGAAAATTCGTCTTGTATCACCTTCCAAAATGGCCGTGTAGTTCGGTTCGACCCCAGCGACAGACATCGCAAGTTTGGAAACATCGAGGGATCGTCCAAAAGAATATCAAGAGCCTCTGCACCCCATTGCGTATTGTAACCAAGGGCGAGCGTTGTCAGATTTTCCTTTAGATGGGCGATACGTTTCATGGCGAGACATTCGTTCACTCTACCGTAGATGAAGACGCTCGGTGTAGCTCGGTGTATATCGGATTCCGGAACGCCGGGACAAGGTTCCTCTTTGAGGAATAAACATGGTTTCACACCAGCGAGATGCTTCCACTCCTTGCAGACGGCACTGACTCGCTTCCAGTCGTCTAGGAATGGGAATTGATCCGATAGAGCTATTGTTGAAAGAAGATTATCGTATTGGGGAAAGGTTTCGGGTTCACAATAGAGGTAGGGATGTCGGAGTGGGATGACAATGAGGTCGATGATCATAGCCCATAGCTCTATCGGTAGTTTTATACTAAATATTGAACCTTGAAAAGTGGCTAGGAGCTCGCACGTAGTGAAGAAACGCTCATGAATGGCATGCTCACCTCTGTCACTCCTTTCATACCAGGCAGAAGACCAGATGGGCATGTCGAACAGTTGACGAGAACCAACGGTGCGATTAGTGCCACTCTTGTTGACCAGAAGAAATGACAGTGGGATCGAATTGGCGGACGTGCTGGGACAAAGCGCTTGTTTTGGGGTCGGCGTAAAGGCGCAATTGGTACTATTGGTACTACAGTGTTTATCACCACCTAGGCGATGGCTCCCAGTGTTACTGGTTTGCAAAACAAGCTTATTAGACAAACCAGTCAGAGAAAAGGGTAAGTTTGCCAGAATAGATTGATAGATATAAAACTTGGACCCTTTATGACGCCATAGTGTTTACACAATCACATGGAGGCTCAGTAGTCTTCCCATGAGTCCATGTCGATGCAGGGCCATCATCAAGGAAGGATACACAAAGGAAATACCTTCGTGACATAATTCACCTTTGGACGAGGTGGCCGCACAGCAACCATTGTGCCATCGACAATCTTGACGAGGCCGATCCCTCTTTCCCAATATTGGGTCCTCAAATCATTGGAAGTACCCTGTCTCATGTCGTTCATCCTGATCTGAACGGACACCAATCCTGGAAACCCGTACGTATCGATCTCGGCTATGATCTGCTCGGTTCTCGGCGAGTTGTGATCTGAAGCGAGTCTGAGATGTCGAAGAGGGTCATCAGATGAAGGAACAGCTCGGCAAGGTCCCATGCCCATCTGAGATCCAAACGTGATGAGGTTGGGAAAGGTTGAAGACCAAACGTCCTTCTCCGTGTTAATCAATGTCGGGATAAATCCTATGAATGACTCGAGTTGATGGCCATGCTTCATTATGAAATCATATACTGTGTGGTAGTTGGTATGGTGTATTTGTAAATGTTTCAACGACGGGCGCACGAGCTGAAAGCCATCCAAGGAGAAACTGCTGAGAATTTCGAGATTCTTCAAGACATATGACTTGGCAAGCCATACGAACCAAGGCGGACGGTGAGTGATACCAAGTTTGGAAACTCGTCTTGCATCACCTTCCAAAACGGCCATTTGGTTTGGGACGAATACAGCGACAGACATCGTAGATTTGGAAATATCGAAGGATTTTCGAGAAGGATATTGACAGCTTCTATATTCGAGTGTGAATTGAACCCAGAGGTAAGCGTGGATGCCGGGCTTCGACGAGGACAATGTTGATGATCATAGCCCATAGTTCTGTCGGGAGGTTTATATTGAATACTGACCTTGAAAGTGCCTAAGAGATCGTACGCAGTGAAGGAGAGTTCGTGAATCTCACACTCACTTCCGTCCATTTTTTTATGCCCGACGGAAAACCGAATGGGCATGTTGAAGAGACTATCAACAGCACTACTAGTCCCAGTTTCTTTTATCCAATATATCACGGTCAGGTCCAAGTTGCGCAAGTGCGGGATGAAGCGCGCTTGTTGTTGGGTCGAAGTCTCCGTCTGACAAATCAGACCTCGACCTTGTAGTCTAGTCGGATTCGAATTTCAAACATTTCAAACAGACCATTAAGATTGGTTTGTACTATCGAGAATAGGTATCGGGTCAAAGGTCGGAGGAGTATTTACTATGCAAGGAGCATAGCAGCTAGCAGGTTTCAAGTTCCGAATACCACATTGTAATGGAGTGGCTATCAAATAGCAACGCATTTCGCCAGGACAGAATTAAACAAAGTCATGAAACATCTTTCTCGAATCCAAAATCTATCCTATTTGTGACGATGAACTAAGGTGAAGAGTGATTCTTTGAGAGTTTCGTTCTTTCCTCCTGTGGACCTTGTCAACTTGACCAAGAATTAAGAAAGCAAGCGAAACGACTCACTACTTATTGACCTTCATCTCAGCTCCTGTTATGTATCGTCGCATGATTGTTCACGAGAGGAAGACTGTACATCGACTATGACTTATATTCAGAGGAAAGGCTATGGATATCATTATCTAGGAGATAATTGCCAGTATTACTGGTCAGTGGAACGAACTTGTCAGACAAACCCGTGAGAGGGAGTTCAAGTGCACTGGAATGGATTAATAGATATAAAAACTAGACCTATTACAACGCTGTGGTGTGTGAGAATTCGCTTGGAGACTCGGGCGACGGCTAACTAGTCGTCTTCCCGAGAATCCTTATCGATGCAAGGCCACCAACACGGGAGAGTGCAGAGGAGAAACGCTGTCCCAATATAAGTCATCATCGATCTGGGTGGCGACACGGCAGCCGTTCTGCCTTCGACAAACGTTGTGCCATCGACAATCTCGACAAGGCGGATCCCTCTTTCCCGACATTGGGTCTTCAAATCGTTGGCAGTACCTTGTCTCATGTCGTTCATCCTGATCTGAACTGACACCAATCCTGGAAACCCGTACGCATCAATCTCATCCATGACTTGTTCAGGTCTCAGCGAGTCGTGATCTGAAGTGAGTCGGAGATGTCGAAGCGGATGATCAGATGGAGGAACCGCTCGGTGGGATCTCTTGCCCATCCGACATCCAAACGTGACGAGGTTGGGAAAGGTGGAAGACCAAACGTCCTCCTGCGTCTCGATCGATCCAGGAAAGGATACAATGAATGATTTGAGCAGATAGCCGTGCGCTGTAATAAATTGGTGTGCCGCAACCGAGTTTGCAGAGTAAAAATGCAAATGTTTCAGCGATGGACACACAAGCTGAAAGCCATCCAAAAGTAAAAGGCTGAGAATTTCGATCTTCTTCAACACATATCGACCTGGCTCCCCATACACGTTGAGACGGATGGTGAGTGATACCAAGTTTGGAAACTCGTCTTGTATCACCTTCCAAAACGGCCGTTTGGTTCGTGTCGAGCCGACGGACAGACATCTCAAGTTAGGAAAAACTGAAGGGTTTTCCAAAACGATATCAGTGGCATTGGTATCAGCCGAAGTATTGAATCCAAGCGCGAGCGTCGTCAAATTCTCCCTTAGATGAGCGATACGCTCCATGGAGAGGCCTGGGCTCCCCATACCATGAATGAAGACGCTTGATGTAGCTTCGTGTATATTGGGCCCGATTTCTTTGAGGAAGACGCATGGTTTTACTCCAGCAAGCTGTTTCCATTCCTTGCACACGACACGGACTCGCTTCCAGTCCTCCAGGAGTGGAATCTTATTCGACGTATCTACGTTCCGAAGGACTGTTTGGTATTGAGGAAAGGTTTCGGGTTCGCAATAGAGGTATGGATGTCGGAGTGGGATGACAATAAGGTCGATGATGATACCCCATAGCTCTTTCGGTAGCTCCAAATTGAGTTCCGGGCCTTGAAAAAACAATTAAGAGCTCGTAAACGGTGAAAAAGGGCCCGTAAATCGCATGCTTACCCTTTTTATGCGAGGCAGAAGACCAGACGGGCATGTTGAAAGTTTAATGACAATCTATATTACTACCAGATCCAGTCTTGTCGACGCGAAGATATCAAGGTCGGGTTGAAGCTGCATCACAATTGCCCGTACAAAGGGCGCTTGTCTTCGGGTCGGCGAAGAGGTATAATTGGTATCGCAAAGTCTTGATATGTGTCATTTAACAAGATAATAATGTTGATTTTCATTAGCTGGAGTAAGCATAGGGCTAATGGGTGGGGGAATGTCTCCTAATATGCAAGGAGCAGGGTTCAAGATCTGAATACCACATCGTAACGGAGTGTCTATTAAGCAAAATACGCATTTCATCCTGATAGAACGCCAAATGCATGGGACATCTATCTCGAATAACAAATTTATACTATTTGTGAAGCTGATCTACGGTGAAGAGTGATTATATGGTCCCTGTGAGTTAGCTCTCTCCCCTATGCAAACCTTGTCGAGTCGAAAAAGTGTCAAGAGAGAGAGTGAAATACCGTACCAACTCCAGGTCTCTCCTGTGTATACCATGATCTAGTGATGGTTTCTATTGTTAATGATCAGTGGGATGAGCTCCTAAGACAAACTAGGCAGAGGGAGAGGTAAACGCGCCAGAATATATTAGTATATATGAAAGCAAGATCCATTAAAATGCTGTACTGTATACGCATTCGCTTCGAGGCTTGGATATCGACTAACTGATTATCACCATTCATCTCTGTCCCAGCAAAGCCACCAGTATGGGAGGTTGCACCTAAAAACCACCATTCCAATAGAAGCCATTATCGGTCTAGGCGGCGACACTTCAACCGTTGTGCCATCGACAACCTCGACGAGATGGATCCCTCTCTTCCGACATTGGACCCTCAAGTCGTTGGCAGTACCCCGCCTCATATCGTTCATGTTGATCTGAACGGACTCTAATCCCGGAAACCCGTAAGCGTCAATTTCGGCCATGACGTGTTCGGGTCTCAGTGAGTCATGATCTGAAGTGAGTCGGAGATGTCGAAGAGGATGGTCAGATGGAGGAACCGCTCGGTGGGGTCCCTGACCCATCCAACATCCAAACGTGATGAGGTTGGGAAAGATGGAGGACCAAACGTCCTCCTGCCTCCTCATCGGTCCCAGAAAGGATACAATGAATGATTCAAGTAGATGACCGTGCGCTGTAATAAACTGTTGTGTCCCGACCAAGGAGATAGAGTGAAAATGCAAATGTTTCAGCGATGGGCATACCAGCTGGAAGCCACTCAAATTCAAAAGGCTGAGAATTTCGATCTTCTTCAACACATAGCGACCCGAATCCCCATACACGTTGAGGCGGACGGTGAGTGACACCAAGTTTGGAAACTCGTCTTGTATCACCTTCCAAAACGGCCGTTTGGTTCGTGTCGAAACGACGGCTAGACATCTTAAGTTGGGAAACATTGAAGGATTCTCTAAAAGGATATCGGTGGCAGTGGTACCAGCTGAAGTATTGGATCCAAGCGCGAGCGTCGTCAGATTCTCTCTCAGATGAGCGATACGCTCCATAGAGAGGCCCGGGTTCTCCAAACAGTGGATAAAGGCGCTTGATGTAGCTTCGTGTATATCGGGCCCGAGTCCTTTGAGGAAGACGTGTGGTTTTACTCCAGCAAGATGTTTCCATTCCTTGCACACGGCACGGACTCGCTTCCAATCCTCCAGGAATGGAATTTTATTTGAGGTATTTATGTTCCAAAGAAGCTCCTTGTATTGGGGAAAGGTTTCGGGTTCGCAATAGAGGTATGGATGACGGAGTGGGATGACAATGAGGTCTATGATCATAGCCCATAGTTCTGTCGGTAGGTATACACTGAATTTCGAAGCTTGAAAAGATTGTTAGGGGCTCGTACACGGTGAAGATGGGCTCGTGAATCGCATGCTCGCCTTTTTGTTGCCGGGCGGAAGACCAGATGGGCATGTTGAAAAGTTAACAACGATCAGTATTACTAGCAGATTCAGTCTCGTTGACGCGAAGATATCGAGGTCGGGTCCAAGCTGCGTCGGCGCGTCGGAGTTGCCCACTCAGATAACTGGCGCTTGTTTATTCCCGGGTTGGCGAATTGGTACGCATTATTAAATAAAATAAATACTGTCAATTTTCGCTAGCTGGAGTAGGTATAGGGCTAGTGGATGGAGTAATATTGACTATGCAAGGAGCGGAGTTCAAGTTCCGAATACCATATCGTACTGGAGCGGCTATCAAGCAAAACAGGCATCTCATCGTATCAGAACACCAGATTCGTCAGACATTTATCTCGAATAAGAAGTTTGTACTACTCGTGAAGCTGAACTACAATGAAGGATGGCTACATGGTCCCTTGTAAACTTTGTCAACTCAACAAAATGAAAGTGAAATGCCTTATTGCTTTCCGGTATCGATTTCACCTTCTATAATATATGGAGGGCAAATGCGCATCTATTGAGATCCCTCCAAATACGCTGACTAGGACTTGTCCCAGGTAGAAAAGCAGCGGATCTCACGATCTGGGTGATGGTTCCCGGTTCTGTTGGTCATTGGGACGAGCTTATTAGACAAATTAGTCAAAGGGGAAGGTAGGTGGGCCAGAATATAATAGTAGATATGAGAGCGAAATACATTACAACGTTGTAGTGTGTACGCATTCGCTTCGAGGCTCGAATAACGACCATTTAATCATCTCCATTCGTCTTTGTCGATGCAAAACCACCAACAAGGGAGGGTGCACATAAAGAACGCCGTCCCGATAGAAGCCATAATCGGTCTAGGCGGCGACACGGCAACCGTTCTGCCATCGACAATCTCGACGAGGCGAATCCCTCTCTTCCGACATCGGGTCCTCAAATCGTTAGCAGTACCCCGTCTCAAATCGTTCAGGTTGAGCTGAACGGACTCTAATCCCGGAAACCCATACGCATCAATTTCGGCTATGACTTGTTCGGGTCTCAGGGAGTTGTGATCTGAAGTGAGTCGGAGATGTCGAAGAGGATGGTAAGGCGGAGGAACTGCTCGTCGGGGTCCCATACGCATCCGGCATCC